>JAQLOL010000015.1:3305127-3315387 GCA_029783665.1 Naso thynnoides | reverse complement strand
TTTTTGCTACCCCCAACACTGGGTGACCCTCAGGAAAACGAGAAAAGGGTCAAAAATGGCCGGAGTTCTCCTTTAACACAGGGTTGCGCCATAGCCCCAGTATCCTTTACAGAAGGATAGGAAACAAGCTGTCGCAGAATCAGATTCACGATTTGTTAAAACCATAAGCTCATTATTTTTAACTATTCCAACTCACTTGGCAATCCAAACCAGTTAATGAATCAAAGAAAATAGCCTGTTAGCTTTAGCAGCCTGTTAGATAAGCTAGCCGCTGTCATCTGAAATTCACTGCTAAAAGTTCCTTCTTTTTTTTTTAAAACTTACTTGAGGCAAATTACAGTCCGGAATATTTTGGAGAGGAGCAGTTTTGCTGGCACATGGGATATCGGTAAAGGTACTTGATTGGTCTCATACAGTGTAATTTTGTTTTGTAATATTACAGTGCACGCCACAGTGTGGTGCCCGCGGACTGTCCTGGATCTTAGCCAGTACCGTGGTCAAGGGTACTGACTGGAGGTAGACGTAACATACGTGTTTTGGATGGCGGGGGAAACCCGATCACCCAGAGGAAACCAACGCGCACATGGGGAGAACATGCAAACTCCACGGAGAAAGATCTTGCGCTAGCCGGGAATCAAACCCAGGAGCTTCTTGTTATGAGATGACAGTGCTAACCACTAAGCACCATGCCGCCCATATCACTGAGATTCCCATAGGAATGAATGGATTTTCGGTTGGCCCGTCCCCTTACGCATCTAATTTGAAGTGTTTCGGGGCTGTGTCATGTACCTGTAGTATGATTGGCCTCTAATGTTTGTGTGTCCTCAGATTGATGTATTTGACAAATGTACACTCTGTAGACCTGCCAGTCTAATTTTTTGGTGTTTACAGTAACTGTGCGTTCTTTCCAAAAGCAAATACACCAAACGGATAAAATTCTGATGGTGAAAAGACGCTGGGTTTGTGACGGCCAAAAAATTTTTGTGCCATTTTACAGTCACCTCTGTCACACTGTGAGCTTATGTTGCCGAAATCTCAGGCTATTTTTGAAATTGCATACTACACTAGTAGTATGTACTGATTGGACCAAAGAATAGTAACCTATGTAGTATGTTGTATGTAAACACAAGCAAAATCTGCAATACTCCAAAAAATTCCCAGATGTATACTGATTTGGAGAAAATCCCTTTCCTACTGTTTCCCACAATGCAATGTGCTGCATCACAACCAAAACCCTGCTGGGCATTTATTGATAAAGACAAGAACCTCACTTTTACTGCCGGTTTGAGCAAAATGCATGCTGGGTAACCTGCCTGTTTACTGCAGTGTGAGCAAATGGCGCACTGGTCGTTCTTGTAGTATGCAGTATGCAGTATGAAAACAGCCTCACTGTGCATCTTGCGATGTTGGATTAACACGCTTTGGCCACTATTTTAGAAGGACTTCAAAGTCAAAACAGTCAACCAATCAGAGCTTTGGATGGTTTGGTTGGATGTCTATAAGATGAAACTCATCTTAAAATTGAGCTGCAGTCAAACTTTTGTTGTTGTTGTTGTTGTTTTTCATCACAGGTTGATGGAAACGTCACGTCTGATGATTGACAGCTCTGCTGACGCCTCGTTAACAAAACTACAGCGTCATTAGTCTCAGATGAGTTGACAAGCTACAGTGAAACAGCCTGATTGGAGCTAGCTAGCTAGTGAACGACTGAACAACATGAACCCACAGGCCACGCCCAGACACTACAGGACTCACCATCATTGGCTGCGGTAGCCAAAGGGGCGGTCCAAACTCTGATACTGAAATGGACAAGGAAGAGTTGGACAAGCTGCGTCCCAGGACAGAGGGTAAGATGACTGACTGAGAAAGAAAAAGACAAAGTGCATTTAATCTATAGAGAACTTTCAGAAAACATTTTTTCAATTCTTTTGCTTTCACTAACCGTTTACGTAGAAATGTCGGAGGCAATTTGGCCTTTTGGTGTCTCATAAGTTTGGCATGCGGTCAACACACCGGTCATAACATCTAACATTTGCTCACAGTGTTCCTTTGTGCCGTTTTGAAAGAATAAAAAGTGGGAGCAAAAGTATTTTCCCACTGCTGCGCGGTCACTACCCTGAAATCTGCCTTGCTGCTGGAGGATTCTCCCAGAAAGCCGGTGTTTTTGAAAATGGCTTCTACCGCTGTGGTGTGAGGCATCAGTGGCAAGGAGGTGCTTTGGTGAAAGACTTGGTGTTGGAACAGTAGTACACACGAGGCACAAGTAACCAAAGATTTCTACATGTTTGGGTTATTTAACTGTTAACCATTTGGTAGAAATGTTAGGTAATGTGTCATTTACAGACTTTCATTTGGCTTCTTGTACGACGGTAGAGCTGTGTTTGCTGTACAGCTTGAACAACACTGTGGGCTCCCCTGTGCTTGCTTTCAGATCCACAATGCATGCTAGCCGCTCTGTGCTGTGGCGCTGAGTCCCGTGTTGTTCAAACAGATCAAGTAAAAAATAGGTATTGAACTTTCATCCTGCTGCTTTTCCAATGATGAGAAAGACAGGAACATATATGGCTGCAGTTGATAAAGTAAGTTAAACCGATTGAGAAAACAGTTTTGTCTGCTAGGGGTGGGTGGGTGCTAAGGTTAGCTAGCACCCACCCGCTCAGAGGCTGCCACCCAAAGTTCAACAAGGAGAACTCAGAGCAGTGGGGCAAAATCAGCGCGTTCAAATGGGCGGCAACCGCTTCTTGGTCCTACTGCTGTGGTTGAAACCGTCTCTCCCTCAACTCATTGAAATGACTGGAGCCAGCAAGTAGCCGCTCAGCAGTGTGAGAAGAAAGTATTTGCTAACAGTCTTAGCGTCAGAGTCCTGGGGCAGTTCCCATAAGTCATTTCACAGCTCTAAACTGAAAACTCGTTCTCAGAGGCCAGAAGGCTGCTGAACATCAGTTCCTTTACATACGGTGTAAACACCAACACTCCTCCTGATGCTCCCAGCTCCCAGTCCAGGCACACTGGTCATCTAACAGGGACACTAGCTGTACTGCTAAATGGGCTAACAGGTTTACTGAGCAGCAATTCAGCTGTAACTTTGGTGATGTGCTGCTTCCTGTTTATACATAGTCCGTCAAATACTGATGGAACTGAAGGGTTGGTGTCAACAGGCCAGCTCCAGCACTGTTAAACTGCCTTTTAATAATCAGGTGAGCAACAACAAAAGCCCGGTGTTATCGGGTGTTTATGTCTGTAAAGCAGTTCGCAATCTTCTTTTTAAGGTTCTGTGTAACCTGCAGTTACTATTATCAGCAGTGGAAGTATTATATTATTGTTGTTTATCCAGCAGATGTAAGAGGACCACCCCGGAAACCTCAGGAAAGTCCAAACAAGAGGGATGTTGGCATCAATGGAGTGGTTACCACGGAAACCAAGAGGAAAGTGGAGGAGATGAGGAGGGAAGAGGAGAAGAAATGGAGGAAGCTGTATCCTGAAATAAAAAAGTGTGTTATCATAATCCCTCGTCAGAGATTAAACAGACTGAACGTGCTGAAGCTGAAACAAAAAACAGATGGGGAGAGAGGAGAGGATGAAGAGGGAGGGGGAAAGAGGTCAGATGACGAAAAGCACGGCTGTGATTGGATGAAGCCGTTGGAGCACGATGAAAGTGACGATGAGTGTAGATTGAGGAGCTTCGTGAAGAAAGTGGAGGTCACAGTTGGGGCAAATTGCACCCCTGCTAGCGGCCCCAGGAGACCCCGTGGTGGGTGTAGGGAGTCCGGTCTGCTTAGGATAACACAGTGTCCCGATGTCACTTTTGACCCTGTTGACTCCGCCCACCACCGTATCAGCCTTGAGTCCAAGAGTGCGTTGAAGTCCTTGAAACGAATCGGCAACGACAAACAAATGGATCAGAGCAACAAAATGAGCCAGACAGACACTGACCACAACTACAGCATCATCACCAAAGTGCCAGACACACCTGATACAGCCAGCAGCCAACCACAAGATGCCGGGTAAGAGGGGGTGGAGTCAAGAGGTCTGTGAGTAGTTTATTTAAAAAGGTGTACATTTATCATCGTAGTTATTGAGCAGTTACAGTGACTGAGAGGGCAGCGTGGGATCATGGGATTTGTTCATTTCAGATGAAAATCTTTGTGAGTGACTCGGGCAGAAATGTTCGCAGACGAGATGATGAATCAAAGTACGAGTCACGTTTTATTCAGTTACGTTTGCCAACGTGCTGACTGCTGGTAACCTGGAAGTTAGAGACAGGAGGACAAACTGAAATGTTAGATAGATAATTACATTTTTCTTTTCATCGGACGGTTTATAACATGTGACTGTAAAAGGACAAATTAAGACTTCATTCAAACACAGAGTGAAGATGTGATTCTGTCAGACAGACAGACAGACAGACAGCTGTTTCACTTGTCTTTCTCCTGCAGACACAAAGACGGAGACTCCCACAGCTGCACGACAGGTATAACTCCTGCCTGCCTTCATGTCCGTCTGTCCGTCTGTCTGTCTGTCTCCCTCTCTCTGTCCGTCGTAGTTTCTGAGATTCATACAGACGGATTGTATTTTTTTCCTCAGCAACTTCTTTTTCTCATCACACTGTTTGTTTTCATTTCAGAGAAGAAGAATCCTCACACTATAGTCTTTAAAAAGGTGAGACACGCCACCCCACCCGTGTGTGTGTGTGTGTGTGTGTGTGTGTGTGTGTGTGTGTGTTCATGCAGTCAGTCAGTTCATATTGACGGTTGTTGATTGCCTGCAGTGAACTGTGTGCAGCTGTTGCATGCTGGTTGTTGCAGTTCTTTGTGGATGCTTTCAGGATGGGGGGGGCCAGTGGGTTCTGAGGCGGTCAGAGGTCAAAAAAGAAGAAGAAGAAGAGGAGGAGGAGGAAGAGGAGGAGGAGAACGAGGACAGCAGCACCAACACTGAGCAGGTAAGAAGAGGAACTGTGCGGCCGCTGAGCTTCTCTGACCGATCTTCCGTCGCTCAAACAACGTTTGTCTGTGCAGAAAGTTTCTGAGCCGTCTGTGTGCAAATCTTACACGTGAACGTTGAAAACCAGATGTCACATAGTACATCACGTTGGACCGACCCTGAAAATAAACCCTGCGATTGATTTTTAATCTCGATTGACATACTTTTTAGCACATGTTTAAAATTCGATTACTTTGCATTTCACAACAGTTTTTTAAGTCCATATTAACAATGGAAAGAAAATTTTACTTTATTTTTCTTGATTTGGAATCGGATGCCAAACGGAGTGCTTCTGTTGTGTATGTCTTGTGCAGCTCACCGCTAATTAGCTTAGCTCAAACACTGGTAGTCAGTGGGTTAGTGCTACCCTGTCTCCAACTTTCCAACAACTCTAAACGGTCCTGTGTGCTTGTTGTAACTTGTTTATTTACCACATTATGTTATTTTTAGACTCAGTTTAGCACTCAGATGTAATTTTAGAATCAAATACGTACCGAGTACAGTGCAGGGTGCATGTGCAATACACCGCAGTTGTGCTTGTAAGTAGGTTAGCAAAACAAAACATTTGTTAAAACATTAAAATTTTCAGTCATGTCATACAGCTAACACCATCTTCTCCTACTTTTTGGAGTCCTGACTGATCTACTACTTGTTGAAACAAAGACACAACACAACAATCTACTGCTCGTTTACAGGAGCACTGGCAACGTCACCACCACTTTTCTGAAAAGATGAGAAGTACTAAACTTTGAAGCACTCGAAGTGGCCGCGCTAAAAAGGTGGAGTGCTTGGAAAAAAGATGCTGTGTGCTTCACCTCCTTCATCTCCGTGAAGCTGCTATTTGCTGCAGATACCCTCTCCTCACTGAAAACAACTGAAAAAAGACATCAGCACTCAGAAAAAAAAAAAAAAAAACGCTATGTGGACACGGGCCCTTCAAGTAATGTGGCAGCCGTGTAGCAGTTATCATACAGTTCTGCCAGTGCTGCAGGAGAGTGAACTGTGAGGTTGATATCAGTGGAATAAACAACAACAACTGCAAGAAAAACAAATAACAAACAAAACAAAACTAAATGCTGAATGGCTTTTGTTGAGAAAAGTGGAGAAAATTCACTTGATTTTATGGAAATCTTAGGATTTAACACTTTAATGTTCAGTTACCCTGGAGTCAGCTTGGCATGAATAATGAGGAGGCTGAATATTTCAAAAGGTCACTTCACAAAATTGATTACACACCTGATCCAGGTTGTTCCTGTGACTAATTAAGCCTTTTCTAAACTGACCAACACAGCACAAACACTCAAAAATTAGGGCTTCAATTCCCCTCGGGGCCAATCAGTCTAAAAAATGCATCCACTCATGGAATAGTAAGTCATTGAAGGCCTTCTCAGAATGTCAGATGGTTTGAGATTGGTCCAACATTCCCTGCTGTTCCCTTCTTTACCTTTGTGTAGGTGGTCTGGGCCGTTGAGCGCCACCTGGATGGCTGTCTGGGCATCTGTGTTCTGGGTCTTCAGTGTCTCTATTGTCTCCCTCAACTCAGCCAACTCAGACTCCTGTGACAAAAGACAGTTTTAAAAAAAGGATGACGCACCAAAATCTGTTTGTCTTTCGATCTGAACTGGAACCAACACGAGAGTTGCGTCACAGGAAACAGATTCTTAAATTTGGCATTGGCATGGCTTTAAGTGGAGGAGAATGAGAGACAAAAATGAGGGAAGGGGATTTTGAAGAGGATAGGAGTCCCTGGTGGTTTTTGTCCCAACCCCAGCACCACCTGCTAGAAATAAAAAAAGCTCTTTTCTGTTGAACCAACACCATCAGATAAAGGGAGTCTCCTGTTCTGGCTTGCCCAAAAACCCACTGAGGGCTGCAGATAGGGTTTCTACTTTAATTAAAAGTTGGGACAGCCTTGTTTAACAAAGACATCCCACCAGATCGTGGCCTGCCTTAATTTATAGAGGATTAAAAAGCTGGCAAAGCCCATCAGCACTCAGTATGTGTGTGTGGGTGGGTGGGTGTGGGCTTGATGTGTGAACAGAGGGTAGCATTCATAATTTGTGGTAGGGATATATCTTTGAACATACTGCTGCTGTCTGATCAGTCCTTCAGTGCCAGTTGAGCACTTGTGAAAGTTCCTGTCAGTGAAAAAAATCGCTTTGTCGGAAAATATTTAAAATAGGTTTTGGAGCAGAGGGATGCTTGAGGATTTTTGGTGAATAAATGGATTTTTGGGCCTTAGGTGCATCATGGAATATGCTGAACTCTTGCATGCCTGTGCGCAACTGACACTTTTACCTGCCTATAAAGCAAAAGAAATAATTTTTTAAAAAAAGGTTAAGCAAGTCAAACAACTTTGGTTAAGGTTAGGAGTGAAGTCAGAGAAATATTCAGGCAACAACTAAAACTTAAATAAGAAAAACCTTCTGTGAAAATGAAATTTCAGTAAAAAACATTTCGCTTGAGTGAGGAACTATTAATCCACATCCGTCGACCTCCACATTGTTATTTCTACTGCAGTCTTTCTGTGTCAGACCGTTGACTGTTTCTAATCATTTCTCCTCCCTCTAATCCCTTCACCATGGAGTTCATGCGCAGTGTATTTCAAATTCAAAACTAAGCCCTTGTACCTTTTGTTCAGCGGTCATGGTGAGGCTCTGCAGGCGGCAGGTCATGTTACTAAGGCTCTTCTCGAAGGCTGCCACCAGGTGAGCCTGCAGACACACAAAGACAGTCATTGTAACTTTTTCTTTTTCTCAGGCAAAACATGGGTTCTCAGCTGTGAAAACTAGACTTAAAATGGTAAAATACCGTTTCGTTCTCTGTATAGTTTAAAAAATATTAAAAGCTGACATCTCAAAACTCATTTTGCTTGGTCAAAATATACATAACAATTAGCACAACTTATTATTTGCCTATAAATAAATCAATATTCATGCTGAATGTTGTGGAAAAAAAGGTTCTCCCTTGAAAAAAGGTCTGTACAGAGATTATTGAGTTGTTCTGCTAGTGGGTGAGGATAGCTTTGAAGTAAGTTTTCTCTTGAGTAAACGACAACTGAGGAACAAACAAATTTGCTGTTGAAAGTTTGTTAGCCAACACTTCTGAATGCTTTTCTCTGCCCTCCTGAAGAGGAACCCTGTCCCAAAACAAACAAAACAAAAAATAACAAGCAGTCCTTTACTTCAAGTCACTCTCACATGTCAAGGGCACGTTCATATCAAACATTTTCAGAACCATTTGTTTAATCAGATAATTCACATGGGTTGTTTTATATGACTACACTGTCACATTACTGTGAATTAACCATCAAGCATTTCAGCACGCTCCGAAAATGTCATACTGTACTAATGCCACACAGAGAACACTTATCACTGAGATGAATCTGTGGATATCACACAGGCACTCAGATCAGAAGGTCTGCCCTCCCTGCCTTCATCTGTCACCTGAAGACGTCAAGGCGACATGCTGAGGGCCGGCGAATGTTTTTCAACGTCACACCATCTGCTCTGCTAAACCTGTACGAGCGTCTGGATTAGTTTGTGCATGTGTTTTTTGAATGTATGTTTGTGTCTGAAGGTCTGGTGAAGCCTTATGTCCTTGGTTGTGTGTCTTTGTGCAAATCTGAGACTGTAAAATCTGTGAATGCATGTGTGTGTGTGTGTGTGTGTGTGTGTGTGTACATGTGTACTGCCAGCTCATCCACTCCTCCTTAGCTAGAGACCCTGAGACACCTGTCAGGCCTGGTGTGTCACAGAGAGGTGGGCAGAATGCCCAGACAGATCAGACAATCTCTGCTTACACACCAACCAACACACAACCACGCACATATATTGGCATGATTAGACTTACTGAATTGTGCAATTAGATAACTGAATTTGACAGCATCTTTTCCAAATGTGCAATCTAGCCCCAAAATAAGAACATTTCTCATCTTTTTTATACTTGGAGGACTTTGGAATCTCACTAGAAACACACACACACAGAAAAAAAACACGCACACACAGTAGCACCCTGTGCTGCCTTTTCCACTCTGCGTCCCTGGCTGAATCAGCAAAGGTCTTGCCCTTTAGAAATGCCAACTGTTCCAACTCATCTCTCCAGCTCCACATCTCTGTCCAACTCCACCTGCGTGCTCCGACTCAACACCCCCCTGCCCACCTGTCCGCCCTGTAGGAGGCACTGATCAGATTCTGACGTGTCCCATAGCTGACCCATCTGTCCTGCTCCTGGGGCACAGCCCAGTCGGCCACGCTTAGCCCCTGAACCACAGTTACGCTGCCCAGCATTGTCACGGGGTCCTGGGGTCTGGGGTAGAGGTTGAGCGTGGGCCAAACCAGTGAACTGGACAAAGAGAAGTCATCTGCGCTGGTGCTGCCAGACGCCACAGCAAAAGAGACGGACGACATTGCAAAGGGTTGTGTGTCGGTTGAGAGAGGACGATACACAATCGCAGCCACAGAGGTCCAAGCCAGCGCCCACTGCTGGGCTACATTCTTTAAACGCTACAGCAAGAAAGGGAGGGGACGAAAGGAGCGAGGGAAGGCGATGATAACAGAGTGCACTGCCAGAATGAGGGAGGAGGAGAAGAATAAGATGAAGAGGGAGGGGTGGGGAGGCAACAAGTTCAGGGTGACACAGTGAAGGGCGAGTAGAGAGAGAGAAAGGAGATAGCGAGGGGAGGAGGAGGGGTGCCTGTGTGAACTCTTAAACCCAATTTAATGTCAGTCCAAGCAGGAAAATGTATTCCCCCTCACAGGCTGGGAAAAAGGACCGACTGGTACAATATTTCAGCAGCCAAGCAGCATTTGTTCTTCTAAATCCCTTTAACAGGATGTTGATTTTACTAATCCTGCTCAGTTTTGATCAAATAAAACCGAAAACAAACACGCAGTTAATCAAAATGACGTCCGTGGAGTGTACTTAATCCAACATGACAGTGCAGAAGCAAATATGTTTTCAATGTGGGAGTCATTTTCTATGAGAACGTGCCGAGTGTATTGACACTCCAGTAATACTTAAAGATCCCAAAACACTTAAAAAAAACATTAGAATACAACTCTCATTCCTAATAAGTTGAAAAATAAATAAAACAGAATGTGATAATTTTCCTTTTTACCTATGCACATACAAATACAAGTACAAATTTAGTATACATTTAAGGATTTACCTCATCGACTTCATTGATTTTTGCAGATATATGCTTACTCCTAATTTGCTTGAAAGACTGCAAAAGTTGTGTAATTTTCCAAAACACCTGTTTGGAAAATTTCACAGGTT
>JAQLOL010000015.1:3267674-3305027 GCA_029783665.1 Naso thynnoides | reverse complement strand
ACTTGACAATATATTTTAATGTTCTCTGTGTCTCTGGAACGCAGCTTCAAAATTTCTGGTTCTTCCTGGAACCAGTGACACGCAATATTATGCAATATTCACTAAAAGAGAAGTTCTGATGCAACAGATAACAACCTTGGCAAGTACTATGTCTTTGTGATGCAATGCATCCTGGTACATGTAGGCACTGTGAGAGCAGCTGTGGGAGCAGGACAACTCAGAAAACTCAACTTTCCCTGTCAATGTAGCACAAACTGAGGAATTTATTGCTTCAGTTGACTATAATTACCATCAACATTGGTTGGACATCTACATGAAAAGTGGAAGATTTTCCCTTTAAAGTTGGAAAGTTGTCCTCAAAATACTGTCTTCCAGAGAAGCTGACATTCTGAAAATACCAGTTTTTCTTTCTGTGGTAACAAAATGAAAATTATAATTTCACGTTACAGCCTATAAAAGTTTGTATAGAGGACAGAGCATTTGTAAGTGTGTGTGTGTGTGTGTGTGTTTAAAATAATTTGTTATGTGCTTGCATGTGTAAACTCTACCCATGTGTTGATGTCTGTATAAATGTAGATATTTCAGCATGTGTCTGGGAACATAAATGACTAGGAGTGATATCACAGTGAATGTGTAGTTTTGGACAGTGGGTTGAGAACATGGGAGGACGTTTCCAGTCACACCCCCCACTGGGAGGATAAGTCCAGCTTATAGCAGCAGCAACCCATCACGCTGTCAGGTAGACAGAGGGCCATGCAGCTCTAGTACAACACATCCAGAAACGAGGGTTTTTTCAAGCCTCCCCACTGTCCACCCACCACCCGCATTCGCTTGGCAGCTCCCACAGCACATTCGGGTTTCTGCTGTGGAAGTGTTTGCATATGGCTTAGCACAGTAAAGCACGAAACTGGTGGCCTTTTCCACTGCTGTCCTGACACACAGCGACCCTGTTAGGGGTCACTGAATAATCGACAGCAAAAAAGAGGAGACACTAGTCGTTTGAGATTGCATCTTACGTATTTTTTCATACAAAAAACGAGCTAAAAAAGCTCTGGCAACACAAGTTACAAAATAATAAATACTGCTGAACCTTTTGATGTGAGCAAAGCGACTTTGTCTGGATGAAATTGGGTGGAAATTGCTTTACAAAATGAGGAATCATCTGTTTATGAACTTTAGATAATTTGCTATTTTCTGACATAAACTCAACTGAAAACAGTACTCAGACAATATACTTTATTTTTTGCCCAGTCAATATGCAGTCAATATCATTGCTAATGACCAGCCAATCCAGTCTGAATACCTGCACACCTGTGACTGGTCGGATATTTGGCATGCTTGATAGCTTATCCTGTGACACTCAGTCTAGAGCTCATAATTGCGTCCTTAAACAGTTCACACATGCTGACCGTCATTCATGGGAGTGCGCTTGGATGTGCCTATGATCTGGGGCTTTTTACCCACCGTCTCCAAAAACTGTTGCAGAAAGCAAGATCAGGGCTAAAATCCTGTAGTTTGTATAACTTGTTTTTAACCACAGCCAAATAAAACAGCTGTCTGTGGCTCGCAGCTCCCTCTCTCTGCCTCTGTCCCTGAGGAGTTCAGGCGGCTACGGAGATCTCATAATTCAAGTACTGCGCTGCCACGTACAGCAGCAATAGACACAGAATTGTGTTGATTAGCGGAGACAGATGTTCATAAAATGGAATGTGAGTTAATGAGTAAATAAACCCACAACACTGGCAACACAAACAATTGATTTTTTAACTTCAGGAACCTTAATGTCCATAAAATAAAAGCCCAACCTAGGCCTATAACTAACGGACGATTTTTAGAGCTTCCCTTAAACATCTCAGGAAAGGCTTTTGAGGGAGCTTGTGTCCTTCTCAGAGGAGCCAGGCTCCCCTCAGCTCCCCTGTAATCCTGACTATGCCAGCAACCATCAGGTAATTTCACATGACCAAAACAAACCAAGAGTTGCTTGACTGCCTCGGCATAACTCTTTTACAAAGTTATGTCTTCATCTTTCATTCGTCAAGTTTTCCTGCGGTTCAGTCTCCAGTTTCAGCTCAGCACAACTTTGTGATCAAACCGTCGGACCGAAGCGAAGACCCGTCTGCCTCTACGCTTGATCAGGCATTTGGCATTGTCGATCTATCCGCGTCTCAGCACAAAGACAGCTCCGTCTGGGGGCTGGAGGTCTCTGTATCTCACTCTGTTTCACCCACGCATGACGCACTCGAGTGTAGATTCACTTATCCTCATCTCCCTACTCCTTTTCCACGCCAGTCTACCTCTATTTGATTCTCCCTGCTCGGTTGAATTTGGGAGAGGCTCCTGTTTTCGCTGAAACCTCATAGCTGAGACAAAAGCAAAGAGACAATCCTCTCTGTACTGGAGACACACAAACACACATTAAAAAACATCCCATCCAGGGAGAAGAACACAAAACCAAACACACTCACAAAAAAAAAAAAAAAGCCTAAATACACGCAGGGTGTCTTCAAACACACAGAAAAGGAATTAGTGGGCGTCTCAAAGATTTATACTCCTTCCAGAGCTTCGACAGGCAACGTTTCCCATAAAAGCTCTGACAGCAGGTTATCATGCAAATGAGACGGCTGTTTTGACGGCGGCGTTTGAAGTAAACAGACTCACATTGGCAGCCAGCTGAGACGTCAGGGTCGCCACCTTCTCCTGAGAGGCGTCCAGCTCCCGACGCAGCTTTCTGATTTGCTGGTTGCGAAAGAAAGTACAGATTAAAACATGTAGTTAATGTGTCTTTAAAAAGGACATAAAGGAAATAAGACTGACTGTAATGCAGAACTTGCAACAGCATTGAACTTGGAACTCCCATGTTGATAACTTTGATGTAAAAACTGTGCAGTTACATGATAATACTGTGTAAAAAGACACTGGGGTGAAGTGTGAACACAAAAAGTGGGGGATTACCGTGGAATTTTGGACTGTTAGGCCCTTGATTGAAAAGAGAAGAGTAAACATTAACACTATGTTGCATGCCTACATCAAACAGTATGTACTGATGTGGCTGAAGGGAAACAGGTTATCACAAGCCACAGCACTGGTTTTCTTATGTTAGACTTTGAGCAGCGAAGCCAGAGATGGAGGTAAGTATTCCCGAGCTAGGTCAAACAGTATCTGCAAATACCTGATATTGCTTCTTACTTAGCGCCAGATGTGTCAGTTTACCAAAGTGGACAACACACATACAAGAAAGAATTGAGAATCATAAGAGAGGATTTGGTTTGGTTTAATGCTTGGTTCCAAGCTGCTGCCAACATCAGAATTTTTTTGTGGGTTCATGTTTTGTTTATTTGATAAAATTCTTTGAATAAAAGGCATATTTCTCTCTTGTTTGATACAAATTCCACTTATTTATTTTCACTCAGTTGAGAATTCAAATCAAGCCACTTTGCTGTTTCTAATCCTCCATGCCAACACTGCTAAGCTAAGTTGCTGTTGTATTGTGCCAGTAACACAACACGTCTCAAGTAAGTGATGACAAATTAAAGTCGGGTTTAAGTCACCTGTCTCAGGATCTCAATGTAGGAAACACCAAAAAGAGACAGATTTGAAGGGAAAAGAAGCATGATACTGCACAGTGACTGCAGTCCATGATTGTCAGTTTGCACAGTGTGAACTGTCCCACAGTGTAAACTCCCCCCATCTGGCAGAGTTAAAACAAACACCACGGGTACTTGCAACTACTGTCTGATCCAAGCTTGAGCTTAAAGCAGTGAGATGGACAGAGAAAAAGGAAAAATGAACAAAAATCAGGAAATCTAATCATAGTTTTGGAAAAAAATCATAGAAGAATCAGTCAGAAACAGAACACGATTGTTGGATGAAGCCAAACAAAAAAGAGCCAAAATGCAGGACATGCAATACATATGAATGCTGTCAGTTTTTACAATAAGTAAAATTAAATGAACTATAAGGCGCTCTAAGGTCGTATGGTTATCTATTAAAATGGAATGAATGCAAAAGATTTACTAATTATAGAAGGCAATGCAACATGGGGTTAAACTGATTTATTGTTGATTTATCCACCATCACTTTTCTCATATTTACCTACTGTTGGGTTCAAACTGATCAATAACAGTCCAAAGTCAGTTAAATAATAAATATCACCGTTTGTGGTTTGATTGACATTGACAGGCTGAAAAAGACGCAGAGCAACGGAAAGACGCACAAACAGAGAAACAGACAGACACTGAAAATCAGCCGGCAATCACCTAAATGGTGGCGAAGCATGCGTGTGACATGGAAGTTTTTCATGTCATGTTTCCCCGCTGTTTGAGGTACTCTCGAGCAAGGCAGCTAACCCTGGACTACATCTGCAGAGCTGCCCTGTGTCCAACAGGGCAGCTCTGCAGCTACACTGAGCTGCTTGATGGTGTAAATGTCTTTAACTGTACGGATGTGCGGCAGGAAGGTAGCAAATAGAAGCAAACATGCAGACAGATGGAATCTAACCCGTCCTTACCTCTGAGTGAGCTTTCTCCTCCGCCTGTGAGAAGGAAGCATATGAATAGAAAAGACAGATTTTGGCTCTGTGTTACGTTCAAGCCCCTTTTTAAAATAAATTAGAGTACACAGCGTGAGAAGCATTTTAATATCAGTGAAGTGATGAAACGGCCAATCTGTAAGGACCAAATTTTAATTAAAATGAGATTAAATTGACAGAAAATATTACTGGTGTTGAAGTGGGTAAAATCAGCCTAAAAGAAAATTGGAAATGCTTTTAAATACCACACACACAAAAAAAACAAATTGATTTGACCAGAGGAAAACTTTGTAAACAAAACTATCTCCATCATTCATTCAGGCCTTTCCTCTGCATCTTGAGAGTGCAACTGGAAACAGGCGGTGGTGGGTGGTAATCTGTCTTTCTCCCTAAAACTAATCTGCTGCCTCACTGAACATGAAGACTGGAGCACTGCCTGTGTTATTAGAAACCAAACACTTGTCCAGAGTCTTATCTGCCAAAGTTACTTCAGAAGCATGAACGCTTTATTTTTTTGGATCTACAGAAACAGAAGGGACACGGCTAACATACTTGAAGAGACATAGAACAGTCCAATATGAACTTTTCTTCCTTTCCTTTCCCTTCATTAATCACTAACTTTACTGTGTGGTACGACGTAACGAGCATACAGTGGGTCGCAGTTTTTTCACTATAAACAGCTGCCTGCTGTGTCTGGAAACCAGAAGTTGGTAATAACACGTTACAAGTAACACACATGAGAAAAAAAGTATTTTTTTTTAAAGGAATGAGTATTTTTAACATTCCTTTTTTAAAAAACTGTACATCTACTCTTTACTATTTCTTTGAGCCAGTAATCTACTTATTTACTTTGCTACATTTGCCATTTGTACCTCATTATAAATGGTCTAGTCTGCTAAATATGAGGGTTGAGTGTGAGATTGCACCTGAGGTGCTCCTCTGTTGCAGATGCTGATATCACCTGCCTGCCTGGAAGAATAAGCACCGCCCACCTGGCTTTTGACCACAAAGCACAGTGATGACAGGTGAACCACAACAAGAGGCAGCTTTCAAAGACAATCACTGGAGTCAAAAAAACACAGCAGTTGTATTATGAAGTGCCTGCTGTGCCAGCAAAAAACCACAGATTTCAGCTCACAAAAACTCCTCATCTAACCTCCGCAGGCACACTGAAGTAAGTTGCACAGGTGAAATGTAGCCAGCGAGCTGACATGGTCACTTCAACGTTAACGTTAACATTGCAGTAGTGCGTGGATCGTTCAATGTGCAGTACAGTTATCTTGTCAAACTATCATGACGTTTATTTTGCCCCCACTTCCTTTTGTCTAATATGTTAACATGCAGATTTTTATAGTAGCTACGAGAGAGAAAACATCTCAAGGCACAATCAATAGTCCGTTGTACTTCAAGTACTTTGCTTTTTTACTTTTTCTTGAGTAGGTTTTGCAATGGTAATTTTCAATTTTGCTTTAGTAATTTTTTATGGGAGCGATTGTACTTTTACCACTGCTAGAAACAACATTAATGAGGCAGGTTTGATAATCCAAATGAGAGCGGTTAAACAACAGGTTGAAACACTCCACAGAGATGAGTGTGACTACAAAGTGGGGTTACATTCTCTCTGCATTTTTCACTACGAGCATGTCTCTTTACCCAACATGTATGTGTCATCTGATGCATCTGTAATTGAAGAACACTGACTGGAACAGCTTTGACCACGAGCTTACAGCACGATTTATTAGTTTCACTCATACTGCACCTGACGTTAGCGCTCATTTTAAAGCGCTGTAAATGAAAGATGAAAACATGTTCAGCTACTTACTGCAGAGTAAAGTGAAGACGTGCTGGAGACCAGAGACAATGAAGAGCCATGGACTGTGAGCAGACAAGGAGACAAAAAGGTTCAGGAAATTACTTGGTTGTAAAATCTTGTTCAAAAAATGGCTGGCGATGCTTCAGATAAAACTGAAATGTGACTATACAAAATGCTACCTTTCCCTACAAATTACAACCAAATTTAATAAGTTAAATTGAACTTCTGCCTTATTAAGTCTTGATGATCCAGCTGACTAATTAGCGCTTGATAGTTATGGTCACTGGTTTAGATGATGTGAGCTGTAAATTGTCATAAGAAGGCAGTGGGGGGAAAAAGCTGTTAAAAAGCTGACCTCTATATGGATGCAGTCAGAGCCTCTTACATCATCCACAAAAGATCAGAACAGAGCGAGCCATCAGCCGTGTCGCTCACAGTGTAATCACACAGTGAGAGCTCATTAAATCTGGTATTAAAGGACTTGATGGGACGTCGCCTCGGTGAATGTGGCCCTAAAATCACTTCTAATGGCTTCTTTTTTGGAACACAGTTCGTTTTAAAAAGTGTTGTAAAGAGCGCGTGACAGAGTGTGTCCTACCTTCGTCAGTGCTGTCCCTAAAGGAGCCATAGCGGCTGATGGCCCGTGGTCGATCCTCCAGGGAGGTTGCGCTGCCACCCAGTGGGTGACCCTCTCCGTACAGGTCAAAGGAGTCCTGGGCCGGGATGCTGTTGGAGCGGCTCATGCTGCTGCTGCCTGGTGGCAGGTTATACTGGCTGATGTTAGTGGGGCTCACTGCACAGAAGAAAAAAACAGCAAGATCAGTGTTTTAATTTCCTCCTGTTACATTCCCACATGTGCTAAATGCATCAATGATCACTCGCTGATGCAGGAAATAGAAACTGGTTTACAGCTGGATGTGACTGAATAATGTTGGAGGTTTGCTATGAGTTTTTCACTCTACGATCATTTTAATCACTGCATGAAAAACTATTTTATTTACTCATACAGCTCAGAATCATACAGTTTGTTTCCATGGTAATGTGTCTACTATCATATCCCCTTTTCATAAACAATAAGTCAAGTGTGTTTATTTATACAGAATATTTAAATAACAAACCATAAGTGCAGTATTTTCACACATGGTAAGAAGAGACAAAAATGTCAATAAAAAGATTTACAACCATGGTTACATCTATTTAAAGTCATAAAAAAAGACAGAGGAAAAAGATTTATTATGAATCATATTGGCATCATTGGAGAACACAAACCATATGAGGAAGTAACACTTTTTTTTTTCCTGCAGAATTTTAATGGATAGAAAACATAAAAAAAACGGTAATTTAAAAAATATATATATAACCAAAAGTGACTGAATTTTTTGAAACTTATTTAATTCTAAACTGCACAATAACCGATTTGTGAACATCACACATGTGCAAGTCACTACATTAGGTCCATGCAGGCTGCAGTTCTGGACCATTTGGCTTCAGCTGCCTTTGTCTTTATCTTTCTTTGTTCATTGTTGGTTTCCTAATGTCTGTGTTTTTTACTATTGGGTTTATTTATAACGTGCTTAATGTTGGCCTAGAATCAGAGGCATTAGGCACCTCTTACAATTTACAGCACTTTCACACCAGCCTTATTTAGTTTGGTTGAGACGAAACTGAGCGTGTTTCTGCCATTTGGTGTGGTTCGTTAGTGCAGGTGTGGATGCAGCGGTTTTACTCCTGCGCACACTAGAAGTGGACCAAACAAGCAGACTGAGACCTTGCTGAAGAGGTGTTCTCGGTAAGCTTCCAAACAAGCTCTGTTTGTGGTGAGAACATGATTCGACCTTGGCCCATTTTTGGATAGCCCAGCTCCCATAGGCAGCTGTGTGCATTACTGAATGAGGAAGCATTTCCTCTGTCACAACAATAACAACACACTAGCGTGAAAAATCACAAACGTGCAGATGAAACAATGTAATATCCAATGATCAACGCCAAAATCAGCCCCTGCAGTTGCCCCTTCACTGTCGATACATTACATTCCTGGAGTTTGCCCACATGGCAATTCTGACCAATCAGAGAGCAGCTCAGGATCTATGATGCTGTTCCCACTGCAGACAAATCTTACAAATGACTTAAGTTTTTATTTTTGAGCCAGTGAGTTAAGTGCAGCTGAATTTTGGTACACTGGAGCACGTTATCAACAGATTCGACCAGAGCAAATAAAAAGGTGCGAATGTAAACAAGACCTGTTGAAGAAAAAACAAAAAACAAAAACACTGATCATTTTCACATCTGGTGCGCACCAGGAAGTGGACTGAAAGCGGACTATCTGATGTGAAAGCGCAATTATAAACAGCATCTGGACAGTTTTACAGGCTGAAACTAAGAGTCTTTGCTCTAAAAAAATTATAGATACAGTTAAACCTGCTGCCAGGTAAAATTATTGAAAGCAATTTGATGTTAACAACCTATGGACGAACATGAACTCAGATTTCGGTTCAGATGTGCTACAATGATTATGTATTCCTGTAGACTTACGCAGGTTGGAGTAGTGGTATTTTCCAGTGGTGGTGCAGGTGGCTCCAGGAGGAGACAGCGGGGACTGGCTGCCTGTATCCTGAAGCCCACCTGTTGAATGGGACCTCAACCACTCCTTCCCTTCCTCATGGGATGTCTGCCGGGAGGATGGAGGGTACCTGCAACCCACAAAGACTCACTAAGCTCAAAGCAAAAAGGCACATTTGGAAGTCCGACAAGTGAAGTTCTGCGGTGATTAAATGAGGAAGACTTCACAATAGAGGCATGCGAGCAAATGGTAAAAAAAAAAGCATGCAGCCGCACCACCCAGATATTCACATGCAGTCGTCTACAAACACACTGCTGTAGCTCAACGCTGCCAAACACACTGACACTGCCGTTCATCTCTTCTCTCCCCAGCTCCAAAGTGGCTCAGCTGCAGAAGGCCTCCTTATCGCAGGCATGACAATCGGCCATATTTAATCCTCTGAGGATGATAATTGAGTTTGCACTCATCCCTTTTCAGCGCCGTCTTTCTGCCAACGCCCCCATTACTACGCTTGTCACATCTGACCCGGCTTCAGTCCCCCACGCTTTTGCTCCGTATTCTCACCACCAAGGATTGGGTGTCTAAGAGTGTGTTGAATGGTGTGACACAGCACCATTCGCTCCTCGCTGAAGTTGGAAGGGAACAGACTGAAAAATCCAAGGGTCAGTGTTTAATTCAGTGTACTTAGTGCTTATAAAATGTCTCATTGCTGGACCAAGATACTTATTTTTATGTCTAAAGGGGGCAATTACTGGACCTGTGGGAAAGCTAAATATAAGGCAAAAATGATGCCTAGTTTAAAGTTTGAACGAGAGAACACTTCAGTCTGTACTGAACATCGCACCCGAAGGGATAAAGTAAAGTCTAAGATCAGATGCCTTTAGTCCCCAAAAGAGCACAAGCACCATATGCCATTAAAAGAATAGTTTAAAAGCAGCATGCCCCATCCAACCTCTCTGCAGCAGCACTGTGTAATTGGCTAGAGAGGTTGTTCCCTGCAGAGATTGTGCCACTGTGATGAATGGGTTATGGTATTTCTGTCTCAGTCCCTTTCGTCGGAGCTAAATTCAAAGTATCCATTCTGCTTCTCCCTCTCGGCTGGCAGCAAATGCTGTCATGAGGTTTAGTCCATTTGGGAGAGCTGAGGAAGAACTGCTATGTCATGGCGAATGCGTTTGCTGCATTTTTAACAGTGAACGAGATGAGGATCTGATGAGGACTTACAAAGAGAAGCAGACATACAAATAGACTGACAAACATGCCGTCCTGCCTGATCATCCGAGGCATCATTCACACTGCATCAAAATTTTTCAATTTCTTTCAGGGTTTAAAATCTAATCAGGCATCTGGAGCTATTGGAGGTAAAACAATTGCTAAAATGTTGAGAAATAGTGACTTCAGTGTACAACAAGCCACAATAAATTTCCTCTCTGCAGATTAAATTACTTTTCTCATAAAATTTTACTCAACAGCAGGCTGATTTGTGCAAAAATTTAGCTCAGCAGTGCGAACGCTACAGATAATCGCAACATTTGCTAACCTATAGATCAATGGTTCCCAACCACTTCGTTTGCCTACAATCCAGTCAGATGAACTCCAGTTCCCTTTAATTCATTTATTTAGACCACATATGCATTACTATAAGATAACTATATTAACTGTTCATTCCCCAACTGTTGGCTATCCAATGCATTAACATTACATCAATTGGGCAGATGCTTTTGTCCAAAGCAAATTCCAGCTGGTGAATTTAGACCATTTACAAGCAAGAGCTTGATATCTTTTAGCAAAATGTTGTTTATTGCTTTAAGATGACTATTTTAATGATTAATCCAGCACTTTAAGCTAACTTTTGTAGGCCAGTCCAAAACTTTTCAATATTTATCCATAACTAGCTAGTTAAATGTCTGAAGATGTATTTAATAAAGGGACAGTTCACCCAAAAATGAAAATTTAGTCATGATCTCCTCACACTCATGCCAATGGAAGGTCAGGTGAGGGTTTGTAGTCCACAAAACACTGCTGGAGTTCCACAGGTGTTAAAATCATTACCCAAACAATTATAGGGAATGATGACTAGGATTTACATGAAAAAAAACAACAACAACGCAACAATAAAAACATAAAATGCCTCCGTACTGCTCGCCCGAAGTAATCCAAGTGTCCTGAAGTCTCGATATGCCAAGCTGTTTTGAGAAATAGCCCTGACGCCATGTTTTTTGCCTCAGTGTTCATTGAAGCCTGTAGCTCCCAAGAAGGGAGCCATGTTCACGCGTGCACACACTGTCTGAAGCTCACGCAGCAGCTGTAGAAGGGACCAAGGAGAGCTTGCCCATCTGCAGGATCAATTTGAGGGCAAGTCTGGAGAAGTCTAGTGTCTGCTCCTGGCACCAGACTTCCGTCTGTGTGTGCTATGTTAGGAGCTACAGGCTACAATGAGCATTAAGGCTAAAAACTTGACGTTAGTGATGTTTTTCAAAACAACTTGATATGTCGAGGCTTCAGGACACTTGAATCACTTCTGACGAGCAGTATGGAGACATTTTATGGTTTTAATATATAAATATATATATTTTTTGTTTCAGTCCTATCCAACATTCACTACAATTAGTTGTGAGACTGCAATGCCTTTTCCCCGTGAATCCCCAGCACTGTTTTATGGACTAAAAAACTTTACTCACCTTTCATTGGCATGAGGGTGAGTTGATAATGACTGAATTTTCACTTTTGAGTGAACTAGCCCTTTAATTTCAGCTAACATTCTAAACTGTTTAGCGTTATGTTATCTATTTTGACTACTTAGCCATCATTTTCATCTGTTTTAACTTCTCTAACTGCTGGTTGGGAAACACTGCTATAGATACTGCCACAGCATGCCACACATAGAAATACTTAGAAAGGACATGATGATGTCAGAATGATTATTTTTCATGCAAATGTATGCTTATGATGTATGAGAATGATTATAGTAAGAGCAGTTGAGAATGGGATCTGGCTGCAGTTGTGTTGTACCTCAGTCCCTTTTTGGGGAGCGTGTTTCTGTCAAGAGGCATGCTGTTAAAACACAGGATGAGTGAATTAGATGAACACTTGAGAGCATTTGTTCTTCTGATACATGAGAAAAACACTTTGGTCACATTTTGCAAACTTGACTTTCGACACACACATAAGCAGAGACATACACAATGGTAAAAAAAAAACAAAAAACATTACAAATGTATCACAGTACAACAGACAATTAATATAAAACAGGCAAAATTTAAATCATTTGTTTCATTTTTGAGACATACAGCTGAACTAGTAAGGGAAAATAAACTTTGTGCCCTGTTTACTCTAATTCCTGTGATGTACTGCATGCAGTGTGGGGACAAACAATGGAAACATCCTGAAAAAGATTTCTCATGGAAATGAGCGTCTGAAATGAGCTGAATTAATTGTGGTACATTTTCTGGCATGACTTTGGTTCTAGAACTCAATTAATACTGTCATGACTGTGTTTAAATTTCTTCAATGATGACTCAAGAAACACTAGGACTGCAACTTGGTTGATGCAATGGACTACATGTGAGTTGGAAGGTCTGCTGGTTAAGAGACTAGTAATAGTTAATAGTAATAGATCTGCTTTATGCATGTCCTTAACAAGCTGCAATATATATATTTTCTTATTATTATCATATCTTTTCTTAGTATTATTATTGTAATTATTCTGGCTTTCTCTGCCTTGTGTGTCTATCTTATGGTAGGGAGATATACTTTTTGTCTCTGTTCTCAAATGAAACAATGAATACGATTCAGTCCAATCGTATTCCCTGTTACTCACCCCTCAGACAGGGTGGACTTGACACTGCCAGTTCGTGTGACCTTGGGCCCGTGGTGGCCCAGCGGCAGATCAATGGACTCAGAGCTGGTGTGCAGACTGGTCATGCTTTGGCAGCTCAGTGTGTCCTTGCTGCCAGCTGACGAGCTACAGGCAGGCCAGGGCCGAGCGTTGGAGGGCAGGGAGAGGCCAGAGGCCGGGCTGGAAGCCGGGGAGTCAGTGCACAGGTCTGGGGTTTTACCGTACAGCGGGCTGCTGCCACCGCTCATGCCACCGGCGCTGCCCAGGCTTCCTGTGCCAGAGGAGGGTGAGTCCAGACTGGCCTGCCTCGCCAGCGTGCCGTGGGGGCTGCCCAGTAATGAGGGGCACTTGCCAGAGTCAGGCGTGCCCGGAGAGCTGGCCTTGCTGCTGGCTTTGGTGCCAAACAATCTGGGGGTAGAGAGGTGGGTGCAATCATTTAGAAATGCTCTAAGATGAGCACCTGCAAGATCCATACTGGAAAATGAAGGACTGTGGTATACTTTGGGGTTGAGAAAGGAGATTACATCACATATGATTTGTAGTACTGTACTGGTTACACGTATCAAGAATGATCAGTTAGTAAAACATCCCTACATCTTTTTTTTGTTGTTTTAAAACCAACTCAAAACTACATAATTAAGATGGAGCACACTTCCAACACATTTATACCTTGTTGCAAACTCTGCTTTATTTCAGCTGTGAACTCTTACTAATTTACATTGACACCTTTGCGTTCACAGCTTCAACTGTTCTCAACCCTGCGACTTGAAAGAACCTAATCTGTTAGGCCACTAAACTCTGTTTGCCTCCCACATATGCTCAGCAGTCTGCTTCTCATTGAGCGCCTGTCCCGGCCTGTCATCACAGCCACACAAAAACATATAGGTGATGCTCTCTTGAAGAGGAAAGAAAAAAAGCATAAAGACATGCAGATGAAACAGGTCTGCTCGACAGATCGGATGGGACGGATGTTTGGACACGCCTGCCGAACGCATGCTTGTAATGAGCCGCGGATTGGCATGCAGAGAAAACTCCTGTCTCCTGTCTGTTCTGATCAAGAGTGCTCAGCTGGATCTACCTGAACAGAATAAAAAACCTTCAGACCTTCATCTTCTGAGCAAAGATGTGTTTCATCTGCCGTGGCTTACCACCTACACCAGGGAACAATTTAAGTAATGGCACTCCTTGGCTGTGCAATCAAGTAAACGCACTCAATCTTTTTTCCTATGAAGGTGCTGAAATTTGATTTATTAGGTATCTTAAACTCATTTTAAGCATCCAAACATCTAAAATGGATAGAGCTGGCAGGGTATTTTTTTCAGTCATGTTAAGATTTCGCTACCATGGATGATATCTTTAATAAATACCCATATCTGTTACAGGAGTCTGGGGAGCAGCCCGCGTCAGGAAAACATCACTAATGGGTGAAACATCAGTTCATCATAATGAATGAAAACAACACACCTGAGAAATATGTGTTAATGACATCGTTTGTATCTTTATAAATAACACTTAAACGTAAACTGTACCTACAGGCATGCTTGCTGTATTGTGAAAAACATCTTATTGTTGACAATCGAGGGACTTAAAAAGTATGTGATGGAATGCTTGATTCACAGAGAAATGCACATGGTGAGGGACAAAAACAGAAGAGAAGCTGTAAGCATGCTTTGTGTGTCTGACCTGCGGAACGTGGGAGAAGCAATGTCTGGGTACTTGGAGCCCGGCTGCCTGAGGCCTGATTGGCCTGTTGAACTGGAGGTGGGGCTGGACTTGGGGGAGGTGGAGAGACCTGTTGCCGTGTCCTGGTCCGACACGGCCACTTTCTCCTTGTCTGTCTGGTTAATGGTGATGGGACTGGAGCGATCTGAGCCCATTTTGACATCTCTGCGTTTGGCACCGGCTTGTGTTGCTGCTCCGCCGGCTGACTTGCCGCTGACATTGGAGTCGATGCTGCTGGAGCTGGAGCGATGCCCGCTGCGCCCTGCTGCCACCCCACTCGAGGATTTAGCTGGTCTAGGCAGAGAGCGGTACTGGAGGGTCACTTTGGAGCCACTGCAGCTGAGGAGAATGCCATCATCCTGGGGCTGTGAGCCATCAAGGCTGGTCTTGCGCACACCGCTGATGCCTGCGCCTTTGCCTAGGGCAGCTGAGGATTTTGGCGCTTTTCCCAGGGTGGCTGAGCCGCTGGTGAGCGTTGCACCACTGGAGGTGATTAGGGCACCAGTGGGACCCGAGATTTTCTTGTATCCAAACGAACCAGTAGTTGGTGGGCGTGCAATGCCAGAGGGAGGCTTCTTACCTTCATCTCCACTACTCTTCCCAGCATCTGAGGGTGAGCGCTGGATGCCAGCTGAACTCTTGGAGGGTACCTTGCCCTTCTCCGAGGCCTTAGCATCATCAGTTTTGCCTGTCAATTTGCATAAACACTTTTAAGCACAAGCACAAAAACATGACCCTCAGCAGAATCTTGGCAGAGCACTTGTTTTTATAACCTGTGGTGTCATGAAGCAAGAAAGCCGAATTAGTCTACATTTTGGCCAATTGCCAGCTGTATTGGAAGTCAACACTTAAACACAACCAAGCTGCTGAACTACATGAGTGGACTAGAAATTTAAGAGCAATTGCTAAATTACTAATCACCAGTTTTTGGAACAGAAACATCAAATCTGCTGCCATCTGTTCATGACTCTCCATTCCAAAACATGTTCTTCCTAAATCAATATTGGTAGAAAAGGGAAGCACATTATAGGACTTCTTCGGTGAAGACTTTTTGACCTGTCACAGAGAGGAGAAGTACTAACTTAATAACTTAATAAAGAAAATAATGATGGCTTGCATTTCATTCGGCTGCTTCAGCCTCAGGGTCCTTCTATGCTACATGTTGTGTCATTGTGTCTCCGATTTATTTTTAAGTGAATCTGAATCCAAATTTTGACATTTTGCAAAACACAAAAAAAGAAGAAACAAAACCAGTCACCCTGGACATTTCTGAGAGAAAAACAAATGTTTATGCTTCATGTGAACATGCTGAAAGAGACAAACATCAGAATTTATCCAGAAAAGGTGTTTCCATTTCCTGTTATGTATATGAACTCCTTGTCGAAAAGCCAAAAACCATGTCAAGAAAATGTTTCTGTGAAGTTGAGGATTTAAAAAAACTTTTTTTGCATTCCATTAACTTTTTTTTAAGGCAGTAATGAAAACTGCTCATTAAAATACCTTGATGGGAACATGGCTAATGTCACATGACTTACTGGGCCATCACTCATGTTATCAGTAACACGTGTGCTTCTCCTGTTATGATGAATGAAATGTGTCCTGTAAAAAGGTCATTTTACTTACTGTAATTGTACGTGTAATGGTCATTATAGAGCTGGAAAAATTTCGAAATGTTTTGTGAAGGAAATGCAAACATTTGTGTCTGTATGGATGGTCTAAGCTTGTAAGTTGCTCCGTGACAGTTGAGGCATTGAAAAAGTATTGTGTGGTTGTTGCTCACAAAGTTGTTCAAATTCACCCCATGTACCATGTTGATACAGTTTTAAATAGACTTTAACACTTCTTACTGCATGTAGACACAACAATTATTGCACACTTATTAATAGAATATAATATAAACTATAAAGAATCATTTTGTCTAAAAGTAAAACAAGCTCAAAGGCACCACAAGCTGCTCTTTTAAATCAATCGTGTAGATGTTTGTACATTAGGATATAAAGCATATTCTTTCATTACTATGGTTGATAAAAGACAAGACTAGATCTTTTGTAATTAAGTTAAATCACTAATCCAATTTTGACACTCTTACTCCTAGCTGGAACAGATTATCTCATGAATGCCCTACATGGTCAATTGTTTAATTTATTAGGATTCTCCTACAATGAAAAACTCTTTTGGCTTTAGATAATTCCTTTTTTCTTTTTCTACCCTTTTATCCAAACTTCAAAGTTTTAAGGCTTTATCTCAGATGAATCTTGTGTCAGACAAAGACAACTACATTTAAAGGCCAACCCCTCCTCACACAGCATGTAATATTGTGCTTCATTTCTAACAGTTATGTTAGTCTATGATCAAACATGTTTTGAATGTCCTACCTGGTGTTTTGTGGGTAGCAGAGGTTCCCTTTGACCTGGGTGGTGTGATGCCCACCTGGGCCGTCATGCCCCTTCTCCATGAGCCCGTCTGGGACACCTGGGCCAGCGAAGCAGCCTTCGAACTGGCATCCTCGTACTGGCTCTGGGCTTGTGAGGAAGAGGAGGATGAGGAAGGCTTCCAGCGGGAGGAGCCGCTGCTTGGGTCCATGCTTGCGTCAAGCTCCTCCTCGACCTTCTTCAGGTCCTCTGCTCCGGCCCAGCTGCTGCTCACCTCCTGCTCTGCATGCTTGGACCTGCTTCCTCTCTGGGACTGGTGGGAGGTGGTGAAGGAAGTCAAAGAGAGTGCATACAGATATTAACAAAATGTTCCAATGAATTCTGAGGCATCCAAAAAACTTGCATGTAGTGGAATCATTAAATTGCAGAAGTGGAGTAATTTTAAAGAGTGCCTGCTAGTGCAATGCTGATAGTAAAAAAAAAATTAAAGGTGCAAAGTGCAAATTAATGACCAGTTTCAAGAAATGTAAAATTCTGCAAGTTATTTTCTTGGCATATTGACAATATAAGAAATAAAAATTGAAGTCTAAAGAAATCTAAACCTCCAGTATGATCCTGCAAAAGTCATTATTTTAGATATAAGTCCTTGATCCTTGATCAAACAGAGCAGCAGAGTGCGTGTCTGTGTGTGTAGTCATAGCTATCTTTGGAATCACCCATGACCAGTTCTCCTCTTTTGGGATGTATACAAACACACACACACACACACACACACACACACACACACACACACATACACCAGTGATAACTAACCTACCTTGACAGATGGCCAGTCTCCCTAGCAACACAAGAGTCTCTTAAGAGCCCAGTCTGTTGAGTATTTCATGAGGGGCCAAAGATACTTGGCAGAGCACAGCAAAAGCCTTTGAGATGTGTTGAGCAGTGGCCTTCAGTCTACAGCTGATTCCCTCAGCTGTGATTTCAGAGCTCAAATACAGGCTGGCCTTGGTTTCAGGATAAACTATGTTTATAACTTAGCATTTGAACAACTAATTGAGGCAGACTGGCATTTTTTCCCATCGTTTAGTGCTCATTTTCTCAAAGACTGAGTTGTAATATCTTTGTATATTTTGTTTTAGGGCTCGACCAATATGAGAATTTTGGGGCTGATGTCGATACCAATTTTAGAGACTAAGAAAATCAAGATATCCGATATATCAGCCGATATTCTTTTACTAATATTTTGAATGTGGTATCAAATATGTGTAACAAGGATACATTATGGAGGCAGGAAATCCAACAAACACAGATGAGACTGATGGGAATTTTATTAGTTTTGCAAGTACTTTGTCATTAACCACTGTAGAGGAAATGGAAATTTTGATTTGATGGTAGTGCTAGAGGAAATATTTCAGGTTGGATGAAAATGTTAGGCAGACAAACAGATCAACGCTGCCAAGCATACAACACCACCATGGCTGAAAATCCAAAGTGACCCTGAGTGATATCAGGTCACAGGAGCTGAGTTCAATGTTTAGTGCCTACCTGCGCTCCCTTGCTTTTACGTGATGAGCTGACAGCGGAGTAGGCGGGTGTGTTCAGATCATCAGTGCTGATGTTGTCCAAAGTGTCGCTGAGGCCGCTGCTCACTGAGCTGCTGTCGTCCCAACTACAGGAGGAGAGGAACGGAGGAGAAGGGAGAACAGAGTTCAATAAGGTCCATGTCCATTTTTTTGATTTATAAACATCTACTCCAAAATAAAGCAGTGGGAGTAATCTTCAAAAAAGCAATAATAGTATTCGTCTGAACTCACACAGCAGCGCCTGTGCTTTATTACCGGCATAGTGCTTGTACTCCATCTGTCATCATCATCTTCTAACTCTAAAACTTATTTCTGTACCGAAGTCTTAAAAAAAAAGAACTGGAATGAAGCACGCACATAATTTTCTCAGTCTCCTGTCACCAGCTCGGCGAGCAGACTGTCTGATCATTTGTAATTGCCAAATTTGTCCATTTAAACAGCTGTGCTTCTTTTTAGGGCCCCATTGACTTCTGGGTATTTGAGTCCTTTTTCTTTTTGAGAAAAAAAAAAGGGCACTGGCTCATTAATCGTTAAGCTTCTCATTAACTCTGAGTGTGCGGAGGAATAAAAGGATCTTCATTAGCATGTCATTATTTAGCTGCATGTGGAAGGCTGACAGGCACCAAGAGCCCCTTAAATGAGGAGCGTATGGATCGAGCAGTGATCATATCCACACACACAATCACACATACGCACACACAGGTGCACGCAGGCACGCACTGTTTAATTACAACAGAATTACACCTCAGGAAACTTCTGCAATGTATTTCTCTAATCTGCAAACCCATTTTCTGCTATCAAACTCAATAAATCACCTTCAATAATAATGCATTAGCTCTTATCCGCTTTCATTGTCCTCTCTCTCTCTCTCTCTCTCTCTCTCTCTCTCTCTCTCTCTCTCACACACACACACACGATATGACAACGAGCCACCACTGAAGCTGTGACAGCTTAAATACACATGTACAGTACAGACACACGCAGAGTCTTGTGGATACTAATTGGTTTCCATGCCAACATGTCAAGTCTCATCTTTATGTGTGTTTGCCTCTGTCTGTGTGTGTGTGTGTGTGTGTGAGTGAGACCCCACCCTTAATTTGCATGACAAATCAGAACAAACATCCTTCAGAGTTTCATCTGGAAGGCAAAATGAATGAGCAGTGCAGCAGACAGAGAGGTGACGATCAATACTAAGACAAAGACAACCGCACGCTGTGATCAGCATCACAGTGACAGAGTGAGTTTTACACAAACAGCCAAGAATTTTCTTCAGTAACAGATCCAAAAGGACTTGGTGTGAGTTTTCAGTTTGCTGATCTCGGACACACCATGCATTTGAGAAGATTTTTCTTAAAATCTTAAACAACTTCCAGAACTAATTACAGTTTTTTTTTTCAGCAAATCATTCTGGCTCACCATCTATAATTCATAGCAGACAAGGATGAAACCCAAAGGCAGGCTGAAAATGAGAGAATAATGACTCATTTTTTAAAAGGCTCACAAAGGAGGAAGGGAGGGAAATGTGGGCGAGCTGGAGACGTGCGGACGTGTATAGGAGCTGTCGGTGGAAGATAATGGCCTTATGGGTTTTCTAAAGTTTGTTCAGAAAATCAATAACCGTAAGAGCTGTTATGTTTAAAACACGCATGCTGTTCATTAGCCATATTGCATCCTTTAATTAAATGAAATTAATTGTGAAAATGAAAAGAACAAACCTCTTTAACATGAAACAATTTTGCTTTTATTAATGTAAAGCAACCTGTCTCTGTGGAGATTAAAGGGCTGTTGCCAAAGTCTCTGGCAACAGTTAATAGAGGATCTATAATAATCTGACATCTGTTAAGGTTTGTAATGAATGGAGTTCAGAGCAGACACCTTGCAACCCAGTTGTCCGCTGGTGCAGGGCAAAATTGATTTACTCTTATGACAGATTTTAAATGAGCAGCATTTATCTTCACGGCCTAAAATCTCCCCAGTTCTATGAGTCAAAGTGCAGGCTTCGTTTTAGGATGGAATATTATAGCTGTGCGTAATATGTTCAAATATTGGTAATATATGGATATTATATCAGTAATGTAATATGAGAATAGATATTGTCTTAGATTTTTTCTAGTTTTGAACGTTGCATTACAGTAAAGTTCTGTCATTTTCTGACCTTTGCAAACTGTTTTATCTGTTTTCATATTTGCCTTATACACTATGTTGTGCTATCCACACTGGAAATGATTTTTTTTAATCAAAAATATCACTGTGCTAATATCTTCTGAAAGCACTAACAATCATCACAACAACACTGTCAAAATATCCACAGAGATATTTGGTCAAAAATAGTGTAATAGTTGATTTTGTCTGTCTTGCTCAGCACTACTAACCTTGTGACGCAGCACGACTGGTGATATCATGACATGATGAGGGTTATCATGCAAATCCATCTCACCGAGCTCCAAGCTTTCCATTTGTGGCGGTTAGACTGTTGACCGCCAACCGGACCACTTAGTGTAATTTGAGGAAGCACTGGCATGAGCTATGGGCGTGATTTACACGTGTGACACGCCAGGGAGCAACTGTTCATTCAGAAAGGGACGTGGTTAGCGTAGATGCTGCTATAGCATTATCATTATTATAGTTCTATCAGGACCGAGAGTATTTCTCCACCGAAAGTGGAGCAAAGAACAACACTGAAAGCTTTTCTTGATGGAAAAGATGTTTTCGCTCTTCTCCTGACCGACTTAGGCAACAGTTTGATTGACCAACTGACTTTAAAAGTCGTAGGGTTTTCTGATCTGATTGGTCAAAATCAGTCCATGATAGATGGTGACAGATATAAGGTTTATCAAATCACGTGCCAGATATTTTCCTTTTTCCTTCCCAGATGGGTGTAACAAACCATCAGGCGCAGTCAGGTTACAGCCATACCTACAACTGAAAAAATATGTTATGGAAAATATCAAGAAGTATATGATGTACTGTCGGGGTTGGGGTTTGGGTCAGCCTAAGAAAACTGGTATGATTTTAGGTCAACGTCAACAAGCCCAGTGACCGTGATTATGAATTATCAACTGAGAAAATAAAGAAGAAGTAGTCTGGGGGAGAAGTCTTTTGTGTGGTAATGTTACTAAAAGAAAGAGAAAGTAAAGAAACCACGAAAAAAAAGGTGAAAGAAAACAGGTAATGAGACTCCTTCTTTAATCTGTCCTCTTGAGATTTCATTTTCTTCCAACTCAAACTCATTATCGGAAAAGCACCTAAGAGATGGATGCTTGAAACACGGAATAGCTTGTCAGACTAACAATACATTAGATCCTTGCGGTCAATCTGAGTGTTGCCGTCGTACATCCGCAGCTTTATTGCAGTCCTTTCATAAAAAAGAAGGCTGCCGTTAAGCACTGCGCGTGAAGCTCTGATATCAAAAAGACGTGGAAACCAAGTGTTTGAGTGCGTGTTTCTGCAAACACAAGGCTTCTGAAAACAAAGCCTTTAGAAATCAATGGCTTTAATATATCCTTGGCTTGCTTCCTTTTAATCATTTCCTTTCATCTGCACTTAAGCCTGTCTTTGCTGATACCACGGCTTGTTGTCAGTTAAGGGAGGTATTGTCTGACAACTGCTGAATGCTTCTGATTCCTTCTAAGAAAACAACACTACACATTTCTCAACAGCAAGCTGATGAATGCATCAGTGTGTCAGGGATAAATGTGAGGTTGTTGTTGGGCGGGGTCTTTAGGTTTGGGAAATGACATAAGCTGCCGGGTCGCCTGGACGGTCTGAGTTAAAGTCTGCCCACTGCTCAGCTTTACTTGCTTAAAAGTTACAGAGGAGCTGCAGTGCACTCTGCAGCCTCCTCTGAGACCAGCCTTCAGTGCGTGACAGGCAACATCAGCAGACGGAGGCAAATTTCGTTCTTGCAGCAAAATAAATCAGTCCAAAATGAGTTGGCTGTACTCCAAAGCAGGTTTTGCCAGAAAAGCCTTTCTCTATGTACAATCATATCTATTTGGTGTAAAAAATATTGTTTCAGAGAGCATGAAAGAGATGGAGAAGAGTAAGATAAAGCGAGGAAACTTAGGAGAGATCAAAGACACAGATGGTCTTTTACGAGTACTGATTGCTCCTTCTGCCTAATTGCACATCTCAAACATCTTTCAAGCTTCTTTTAAATTGAGAAAAGGGTCACTTTCCCCACATCACCATTAATTTTCTCCAAACGGAGACAAATTAAACTTGATAACATGAAGTGCTGCACATTTACGTGGGTAATGCAAAGAGGGGGATGGTGAAATGGCAGTGAAAAGGATGGTTAGTCGTGGAGTCTATCATCGTAATATGAGAAAGCAGAGGCAGATGGCTGTGAAGAAGCTCAGTGACTTCCACTTCTTATCTAAACATGAGAATAATCTTGCTCAGTTTCCTCTGGCTGCAACATATCGCTCTTTTCTCCTAGGGTGGTCTCTCCAATACAATGCTGAAAATCGTCTTTCAGGAGAATTAGTCTGAACTGTGGGTAATATGATTAAAACCATTCTTGGGTAATTCTTGCTTAATTAACATAATGAGTCACAGTGAATTGCTCTTGGAGTCATAATTACTAAGTAAAGATGCCCTTTAGCTTTTGCATTTTCTTCTGTAAATGTAAGTCTTTACGCAGAATCAGTTTAATAAACAAACTTTAATGGAAAACTATGAAGCAGAACTAACTTAATGAATGAAAATGCAAACAACAGACGGATTATCATGAAGAAACTCAGGTGCAGGTGTGAACATATTACCCTTAATCCTGTCCGAGCTAGGAGGCTCTCTTTAACAGCAGCCAGTCAGATGCTGTTTAAAAACTTCTTTCTGGTAAACACAGTCCATCACAATTTATCAAGACAGACATTAAAAATGAAATCAAGTTTAATTCTGTCAATATTTATGACTTTTTTTAGTTGCGACGAGCAGCTCTATAGGTCCCTCTGTCACTCTGTTGGTCAGATGGCCCACAAAAATTCCCCACTCTTTGGTGGCCACAGTTTTTCACTCGCGGAGGCTGAAATGTGACATGGCGGTCAAGTGTTTGTGTGTGTGTGAAGGTGTGTGTTTGTGTTGATTTGGCTAAAAAAGGGGGCGTGGCAATGGGAGTGGCTTATTGCAAGAAGGCGTGTAACTTCCAAATGGATTCACGGACTTGCACAAGATTGAGTGGAAAGGTTGGTCATGAGCAAAGGACAGCTGACTAACTGTTCAGGCCAACTGCCAAAAAGGGGGCGTGGCACTGGGAGTGGCCTGCAACAAAAAGGTGCATGTTTATGTTTACTCACACACAGCCGTATCAGAGCGATCAGTTACTGCTAATGCAAAGCAAACGATTCCCGCTGCTGCAGGTCCATATTTAGTGCTCAGCTGGCAAAACATGTCGTGGCTTTTATTGTGGTGCATTCACGGGAAATGCGAATTTCCTGTGAAATAACTGTTGTGAAAAAAACTATTCGGCTTATGTGCATCATGAAAGTAATAACTGTTGTAGGTCATGGTTTGACTGGAAAAATTGAGTATTGCCTTTTTTTCAAGTCTTGGCCCTCTCCAAAACTCTGGAGCCTTCAGTTCTAAAGAAGTATAAAATTCAAATGCAGTCGAGTTAAAAAGTATAGCAGATACCCAAAAAAGATGTCAAATCATCAAAAACAATGAAGGAAGTAGATTATAGGCACCAACTTCCATTTCCAAAGTAAAAGAAGCACTCTGAAACTCCACTTTCAAACTGGAAAATAGTCAGAAAATAGTTTTCTGAAAACCAGGTAGTAATACCAAGTACTATTCCATTCACTGCCATTGATTAACATTGCCCTAAACCCTGAAGTTAAAGCAGTGAAAACTTTTATTTTGCCCCTTTAGCACTAATAGGTAACTCTGTTCTGTCTTTATGAATTGCCAGCTACTGGACTGGAGTGTCCATGTGGATTTTCCTAGGATCGATGGTTAATAAAACAAAAAGAAAACCAAATAGGGCACTCCATCCCCAGAGAGCCCGCCTGACTGTAAAGGGTTGAATATTTCATTGGGCCGACTCTTTGGATCAGCTCCGAATGGGCTGACAGAACAGAACTGTGGCTAAATAAGCCCCTCCCCTCAGACCTGCACATTTTTGCACGACACTGCTTTAACTTGCAGGAGGCGGTGAGGAGGGATCCTTAAAAATGGCACAGCCGAACTCAGTAACCCTACAGTGAGGGCGGGTGAGCTGGACTTCTGTGTCGTAACTTCTTAAATTAACAATGAGCAACAATGTACAGAGTGGAACGGTCGAGAGGAGGCTGCTGTGGAGGATATTGGCTTCTCTCCCATGTTTCATAAGCGAGGACACGGGCAGATGGCGTCAAATAAGTCATAATCTCCCCCTCAAAATCCATCGGAAAACACAGTGTATTTCCCTCGTGATGGCTCTGATCAGCGGGCAAACACAACTGTGATGCCTTACACTTCAATACCCTACACAGTGTAACTTGTTATTGGTTGATGTGTAGCAGTGGCGGTATGGAATTGTATGATAAGATGTTCTCTAAAAAGATATGACCTCTTTTTCAAAACCCTAGACCTGTTAGGAAATCTCAGCACGAGACGTCTGTGAGAATGACTCCCTCCGTCATTATCAGTTGCTGGCAAGGAGCCTAAAGCAGGGCACTTAAACCCAAAAAGCAAGCAAAGAAAAAAAAGAAAACAAAAAAAAGAAGAAGAAGAAGAAGAAGAGCTGCTTACAAGCCGAAGTGCACCTTCCAGGTGGGAAGATGACCCTCAATGACATGTAATCTTAAATTAAAGGTGAATGGAAATAGATGACTCACCTCCCATGCTATTATTTCTTGGCAGATTGTTTTGAAAATCCATGATTTTTTTGTCTGCTGTGTCGCAGCATTTAGCTAACTGCTCCCATGCTATGAATGCACTGCTGTGGCTTCACTCAACCATGCAAACATTATCTCATGTAATATTCAATACACTAGGTCTTGTTCTTTCAACGGCCCTGAGAAGAAAATGCCATTAGCAGCTAAACAAAGGATAACACTGGTGATTACAGCAGATCATGAAGACGAATGATATTTTGATGAGGGGATGATAAATATTTTGGGGGGTAACAGTGTTGAAGAAAGTAAAGGTGGGATGTCTACAGATGAGAAAATGCAACACTTACTCAGAGCACCTCTTACATAACATACTGAGGCAAAAAAAAAACAACGCATGTTATGGCATTTGAAAACACTGGTACCAGTTTGGATTTATGGATGGCTTGTGTCTCAATATTATCAGCATTATTAAAATCTCGACTAAACTTAAATATATCGGCAAAAAGATAATAAGAATAATTCAGAAAAATCATTCTTAATTGACAGCATCAAAAAGTAAAAAAAAATACCTTGTGATTGAACTGCAATTTCTCACCATTTGCATTCAAATAAACAAGTCTCGAGCTAGAAGCTAGAACAAAGAGGCTTTTTCTGCTGCCTGACTGACAGTAAATGGGAGGCTGAAAGTGCGTAGTGAGAATTTTTAAATAAACAGACCTAATGCATCTGAGCTAAAGTCTATTCAGTACCAAGGTCTAAAGAAAGTCAATACATCTACCTTCATTGTTCTTGTAACATTAATCGTGACACCAAAATGGCAATTTATGTCAGTCTGTCTCTACTAAAAGATTTCTTCAGATGGAAAGTTTTTTTTTTAATCTGTTTTCAATTAATTAATTTTCTAGGCCCTTAATCAATCATATGGGCTGCAGTGACTTTACCACACCCACATTATAACAAATATCACCAAAAATGGTCAAAAAAAATCTCCAAACCTAACATAAAAGCATTTCCAATGGCATGAAAGTGAGTTTAAAATTCAAAAAAAGTTTCTAATGCATTAAATAAAATCCTAAAATCAAAACTTGCACTACAAAGTCATTGTCTTTGTTTGTTTTCTGCCTGATTTGGGTGCTATGATAAATTGTGAGCTCAGAGTAACACATGAAATAAATAATCGCAAAGTGTTTACAGAAGAAAGGAGAAAAGCCACAACAAAGGCGTCCTGCTGAACGGCCATGACAACTATCTGTCGCATACCAAACTTTGAAATGCATATTTGCTCTCCCTCCCACACATAAGTGCACACATAGAATGCAGGACTCTGTGATGTAAATGGAAAGCACTCATCCTCATTTGTCTGTACTCTAATCCAAGTTAATGCCACTGAGCTTTTGCAATTACACATGAAAAAACACCAAGACATCCTTGCAAATTACTTTGCTCTTCTTCTCTTCTGCCTTTTTGTCGCCTGTCAGAACTGGCGATAGGCTCATTTTCTCACGGACTGGAGAGACATGAAGCCCACCCATCAGAACAAACTTGACAGTCTGACTGAACTCCAACACAGCACAAAGCAGCATCAATCAGCTGTTTACAAGTTCCGAACGCCGGCTGTGTGTGCAGGGTACTTTCTAGCTCTGAAGTCAACTCACCTCTTGTGGGATGGACGCTGCCTGTCGCCTTGTCACGGAAGTGTTTTGCTTTGGTCTGTTTCCTACCGCGTCTCGTACCACAGGAGGCAAAACTCCACCTGGCAGAGGAGCTACTATTGAAGCTGTGAAAGACGACTGGGAGTCCAGAGAGGAAATGGGAGCGTGAGACAAAGGAAGAAAAGACTACCTCACTCTTCCACTTTCACCCCCTGCTGCTGCTGCTGCTGCTGCTGCTGCTGGCTCCCCCTCCTCTCTCTCCGTCTCCCCTCCCTTCCTTGCCAGGATGGGCCTGTCAGCCCTTGGTGAGGCAGAAGGACATGCCGTCCGCAATGGGCTACCAAGGGTTAATTAAAGGAGGATGACAATGCAGATTCTAGCCAAATGAAGGAGGATGGATGAAAGTCGACTGTGCTTCGTTTTTGCCGTATGCCTTTGACTGGAAGTGATTTCATGCATTATATGTGAGATGCTCAGAAAAGTCTGTCCACACAAGTCTCCTGTTGGGACATTATTCATGACTCTCAAGCAGAGAAACAGCCTAATGCCAGGAAGTACAGCAGGAGGGACAGGATGAGGAGTTGTTGGAGTTGTTTAATTCGTCTTTATTTCTCCAGGAAGTCTTAAGCTTCTTCTTCCTCAGTGCCATTCTGTTTCACAAACACATAGAGCTGCCCAGTAGGTAGAGGTCTGGTGTCATATTCAAAGGTATCACAAACAGTGTGAGCAATCCAGCCTCATCATGGTCTTTGGATTTCCCCTTTCACTGCTCGTGCTAACACCCTGATTCCTTTTATATAATCATGCTTTTGTCTCAAGGGCGACTGTGGCTCAGGAGGTAGAGCAGTTAGTGAATCACTTCCAGGGTTGGCGGTTCAATCCCTGGCTCCTCCTGTCCGTCTGTTGAATGTCCTTGAGCAAAACTCTGAACCTGAATTTTCTCCCGGTGGGCAGGAGTGTGAATGGCCACTGAAAAGCTGTTTATCGGCTTTGATTGCAAAAAAAAAAAAAAAAGTTAAATAAATGAAATCCATTTGCCATCTGAGGCTGTAAATGATGGTTTTGTGTTTGAAAAAAAATCTAAAATGAACTGGATACATGTTGAAACCCGACTGTAAAATGAGACAGGGTAACAGAGAAAAACAAAAAAGGGATTTGTGGGGGGAAAAAAAGATTTCAAGGTATTGTGTCACGGGAAGAGAAAGCTCATTTGCATACTGACAAAAAATTAGGTGACTTGTTATTGAATGTGGGATCCAATTGAGCTTGGCACAACTCAATTAAAGACAGAGACAAAGTGACCTTGCAGGGACGGGCTGCAAATGTGTCTGTTGCCAAGTAGTGACAGATAGCAGGACATCAGCCCCGCCTGGTTGGGCTGCCGAAGACATTCAGGCTTTAATGCTGCAATGCAGATGACAAAATCTGTAGCCGTTTGGCAGCAAGGGGCTTCCAGCAAGCTAATACAAGCCGGCAGGGGTTTGTTCAAGTCTATGGCAAACTGCTGATAAATGTGAAAAACAAACAGCGCACGTAAGTGCTCACCGCGGGTCCAACCGCCAACCTGCTCCTCCTGTGGCCTGAAAGTAGACATCTGGACAAACAAATACACTGCACAGTTCACAGCATATCTGTGATTTCTTAAATAAAAACAAAGAATAAACAATGATGCATGTATGAAGTACGCCAATTACCATTTTGAGAAAAGTCTCTGTTTTCTTACTTTTCTTTGATAGTAAATTAGAACGTCCTTGGGTTTGTGCTTTTGGTCAGACAAAACGAGAAATGTGAACACGTCACCAAACTGAGCATCATCTACTGTTCTGGAACTGGACTTCCTCTGTCTCTTGAGGATTGCAGCATTACATATTGATAGACAGCAGCAGCACTGAGGGAGCTCTCCAAAGCCAGGTTTAAATCCCACCATCAGTCATCGTGGTGGGTGTCAAGAGTCATAAAGTGACCATCGCTCCACAGAGTGTGTCAGAAATGGCAGAAATCTCACAATTAACTATCTACTGCAGGTCTGTCCTGGCAGGAAATTAAGAAATCCTGACAGCATGATTTTCAGCACCGCTAAGTATCTGTGGGCTGTTTCTGTTGGCTCTGCACACTGTTTTCTGAGTTTTTGCTTTTTTTTTAAAGTCTGTGTTCAGTATGACGTCAAGCTAAGCTGGACTTCTCTATATCAGGGGTCTTCAACCTTTTCAGCCCAGGGACCCCTTGATCGATAGTGAAAAAGAGCAGGGACCCCCAGATAAAAAAAGAAAGAAAGAAAATTAAGTGTTGCGTTTTAAGACGAGCCAACTGTTTTTATTCTATTTTATACTCAGTCATTATCATATTTGTAAAAAGTAGCTTATTGTTGCCCATTAATATCAGAGTTTACTTTTAATTGAGTTTACTCAATATATTTTTTGTCCAAATTTTAAAAAATTCCCAGACATGTTATTTTGATGAAAATTTTAACTATTTTGGGGGACCCCCTGTAGCACCTCCACGGACCCCCGAGGGGTCACGACCACCTGGTTGAAGACCACTGCTCTATATGGTCATGTCGCTCCATGCTCAGCGTCATCCCTGCCCACCCCGCTGTGCCTCGAAAGTTACATCGCTGTGCTCTGCCTCAAGTTCTCAATGTTGGCAGCACGTTGGGCAATGGGGCTCCAATGTGTTTTTTTGGGTGAATGAAAAAACGTAACTTTGTTTGGCTTTCCCAAGGAGGCGAGCGCCAGACAGATGTTGATAGATTTCCTGTTTCCTGGCCAATGAAAAAAAACCCAAAAAAACTTTTGTGCCCAATTGTTCACAGCGCTAAATGCACTGTTTTGTCAACATTGCACTGCAGTTAGTTAAGTTTCAGGTTGGATATATGAATACAAAGTAAACCAAGGCTGCTTGGGAGCAAATGCCTGCCAAATATTATTTTGTGTCAATAATCGGACAAAAGGGAATGTGAACACAGCGGTAGTGTAGACAGTATGCGTAGACACATACATATACATACACCATCTCCCCATTTTTTAAATTTAAAACACAGATATCTCTTGCGAATACACACAAGCAAAATGTCAGGAGGGTATGAAGGTACGAAAAAATAGATACCACCCAAGCCTATTGACACCTAAATAAAAGACCTTCAGTCTTTTACCTATTTTAGTATTTCTTTAAAGCACTAAAAGTTTGAATGTATTTGGTCGACAACTCAAAGATACCTGATCTAAGGTTAAAACACAGGAAGTTGCATTATTGGAATCCTACTGCTACTTTTTGAGTCATTTTCAGGTCTTTGTTGACTGATGAAAGCGAGAGAAACACAAACAGTCATATGTTCTGTGCGGCATCATAAATGCTTGACTGCTCTAATGACACCACAACACTCATCATTTAACAAGATTACACTTTGATAATCCACAACAGAGTCGAGCTCCATGGCAGTAAAATGAATTAGCAATAACAGGAGCTTTGTTGATTCTTATCTTCACAAACTCATTAGGCCTGTCAGATAATGACTGGAAATTTTCAACCCAATGAATTGATGTGGCTGCAGCAAAAATCCCCTAAAGTCTGTTTGATTTGTAATCTATCCAGCATTAGCACCATATACACATGCTGTTGAAGGAATCTCAATCCATCAGCAGAACCTCAGAGAAATCTTTAATAAACACTGATATCTACAAAACCTAGTGTGCACTGAAATATAAAACTGCTGCATCTCCACACCAAAAACCATTACCAAGTCTCCCCCATATTTCTACCAAGGCAGAAATAGTAAAAAAAAAATGACATGGATGATTTAAAATGCTCCTTTTTTTTTCAAAGTTATGAATACAATGAGAACAAGTTGCAACAACTCTGTCATTAAAGGGAAACAAGAAAACAACAAGAGCTGAATGTGATGCTTTCATGGCTGTTTTTTTTTTCAGTTTATCACAACTTGTTGCCAAGTGCACAACAAAGAGAGACGCTTTGACTCAAAATACAACCAGACAATTTAATCTTTTAATGAATTCCCAAGCTCTGCATCATCAGAGGAGTAAGCTGCAGCTTTTCCCTCTTTAAACACTCAGCCTCTTAACTAGACAAACTTATCCCATTAAATGTTTGAAATTCACAAAATGTTAAGACTTGAGATTTATTGGAACCATTGGAGGTAATGGAGGGAATCATTTTGTCTGATACAGCAATATATCACCATGCTGCAGGTCACCTTTCTCTTTTAAGATTACATCACATTACTTGCTATGCACCCTTGTGTTGTAACTGTTTGATGCATTCATGGGCCAAAATACAACCATTTTATTCAAAATGCTTGATATTATACAGAAATATCTTTAAATCTAATACCTGCTTTACAAAGTTATCATAGTGAGTCACCACGGTGACATCCCGTTGTCGACCATTCTTTATGTATGATCCATTCAGCACGTCCATAAAGCATCAGGGAGGGATATAAATGTCTTAATACCCTCCTCTGTCACTTTCGTCTTACCTCAACATGAGTCATCATTGCCGAGTCACCATTTCCCATAAATCACATACAACCAGATCTGCACTCTATGGTTGGACTAATTTTGCAAACACAGGAGGTGTATTGCATCTATTTTTTCCCTTTTTTTGGAAAGATTTTGTTAAATAATAATATGGCACATAGAGAAAGCAACAAGAAAAACATTCAGTAGGTTTCCTGGCAGGTCTCCAAAAACACCTTTTTGTCCATAACAAAAAAAAAAAAAAAGGGTCAATCCACAAGTTAAGCAAAGTTTTCAACTGAATGAAAATGATTAAATCATTGAAAGGGGGCGCCAATTTTCTCTCGCTGTTTTATGTTACCTTCCCTTGTCAGATTTAGCCCATAATTTTAATTTTAATTGTGATGAACATACATACATATTACATATTAGTCACCATCATATGATGCAATTTATATATACATTTTTCAGTCGAATATGACGGTACTGATGTTTAAACTTGGCTAATGATAAATTTCTACGTTCTATCCCTTTTAGTTATTTAAAGTTAAGAGTTGTAACAACTCAGTTCTGTGAAATTACTTTATTATTCTTTAAGAAATTAGGCGAAGGGTAATGAAAAGGAGAGGGGAACATTTATGAACTTTGGTTTTTGTTTTTACGGAAGCATAAGCTTCAGCCAACCTCCCCTTCCCAATCACTTTTGTTTTTTTTAGACTGAAGTGACCCATGCTGCTTTGGAACTTGACCATATGGAAAATGTCATGAGTCGGAGAGAAAGAGAGGCAGGTCTGACCTCACACAGCATTATCCCTTCAACCTTGTCATCCTCTGGTCCAACCGGATGAGTCCAGGTGGATAGATCACCTCTGGGACGTGGGACATCACTAGTGTCTGTCAGTGGCCGTCTGTGTATGTGTGTGCATGTGTGTGTGTGTGTGTGCGTGTGTGTGTTTCTCAGTCAGTCTGTTTCTGCAGTAACATAACAAGTCAGAGGATGAACCTTGCTGCACTCTCAACATCTTTAATCAAGTTGAATCTGCTAAATTATCATTCAGTTATCAAACAGTGGCTGCAGGCTCCTCATAAAGAATTCACAAAGTGCTTCATTAGTCTCTGAGATAATGTTTCATCACAACAATATTCTAATACACATATTTATAAGTTAGAATAATTAAAACTAACAGATAATTTCAACGTGCATATTTTGACAGTTTGGGAGACATGTTAATTTACTGTCTTGTTGGGAGTTCAATGAGAATATCAATACAAAGACCTGAAAAATGGGGGGGGAGGGACACAGTTAGACTGGCTATGTCACACACAACAAAATTTACCTATACCAGCACCACAGAGTCTCACGAGTTAATATGGTTGGGTATTGTTCAAAAATCCCCACATTTGTTGGTTCCGAAACCCAGTTTAGCAGATTATCATCAGCTGATAGTTACTAGCTGTAGCTAGTTTACCAGTTAACAAGGTCATGTTAATGGTAAACAGACACTGGATAAAATGACAGAATGTTTGCAAAGACTGAAACAAAGACGTTTTGGTGGAGTTGTATGAACTTCTTTCGCCAAGTTGCTGCAGGCAATTGAAGAGATACTATACAAGGACACCGTGAACTGGGAGCTCTATCAATTTTTAATTAATAGTTTTAATGCAAAAATTTATGGCATTGTTTCTTTGTATTTTTTTAAACCCCTCACAGCTACTGCACAAAAACATTTGCTATGATATTCAGACTGCACAAAAAAATACTTTTTCATAATTGAGATTTCATTAATATTGTGGTGTTTATACTATGAGTGTTTTCATAACATAAGATAATAAAAAAAATACTGCAGTATATCACCTTGCTTAAAGTATTGCAATATATCTTAATATATTGTTTCGGAAGTCCTGTATCCTGATACGTGTCACATCACAAGATTCTTGCCAATGCACAGCCCTAAGATTTTGTAACAATATCTTAATTGAACAATGTTATAATGCTCCACTAAGACTCTGAGGGGCCGCTGTCTTTCACCTCTCAGTCTCAGCAGATGAAAAACCTGCCCCTGACAGACAAAGCTGTGGTTCACAGCTAGAGGAGCATATGGTCCACAGATTATGCTGAGAGTCAGGCTCAGGAGGAAAATAGCCGTAGCAGAAAATACTGACAGCACTATGCAAACGTAAAATAAACAAACAAAAAAGTCAGCCCTGATTCACTAAGGACGATTCAATTCAATCACTGGGAAGACAAATTATATTGAGATACCTACATCCAATACACTTGTTTATTTGTGGCTGAAATTTTGTGTTTGAAAAATGAAAGTTAAAATTTTGTCTGTCTGCTTAAAAGGCAAACTTCTCAGGGCAGACATGTCCAACGTTCGGCCCAGAGGCCAATCACAGCACGAGGTCAGATTTTATACGGCCCACAGCTTCCGTCTGAATATGTGTCATTTATGGTCGGCCAGCATTGTCAAACCAGAATTAATAAATTATGCAGGTTCAAAATGCAATTTCTCTTTTCACCTAATGGTGGCAGCACCACTCTGTAACTTTGCATGGCTTTGGGACCCATGCTGTGACCCCTACCAGCTAACTTCTGCCATGGCAACCGTAGATAAAAAGAGGAAAGTTGAGGTTGAGCGCTGTTGCTAGCAGGAGAAATGTAAATTACAACATTTTTTCACTAAAACCAAAACATCATATTTGTCTAATTTGCCAAGAGACTGTTGCTGTGTAAGGAGGACTCAACGTAAAGAGACAGTACCAGACAGGACATGCTACTGCGTATGACGTGCAATCAGTGAGCAACCGTGCTGAAAAAGTGAAACAACTTGTCTTGGCCTCACAACGGGCCCATAGGTCAAATAAAAACCACCAAAGCAAGATTCCGAGTGGCCATGCTAGTTGCTAAACTTGGCAAACTTTTTACCTTTTATGGTTAAAAAAAAAGACATCAGGAGGGACCGTTTACTGTTGGTTTTACATTATCAAGTTTGGACACCCCTGACTTAGGGGTATAATCCAGGAGCTATTTAAGCATGCACAACCCCCCCCCCCAAACCCACCCATCTAAGGCTGGATTCAGACCAAAATGGCTGTAAGACTGCTTAACTTGGAGGCTCATACTTAGCCAGTGAAACAGAACCTGTAATGTATGGACATCCTCAGCAGTGGGACAAGGCTTGTTGGACTCGAAACTCACACTGAGAAAAATGAAGTAGGGCAGGATGTCTTTTTATTTCATCACTGCCCATTCTGTAACTACTTGACTTCACTTATTAATTCAGCGAGTACAGTAATTAATGAGGATATCAAGCTTCCCCTGGAGGAAATATTCAGATTAACGATAAATAGAGAGAGCAGAATCCAGAATGGAAGACAGTTAAATCAATGCCAAAGAATAAGAAATGAGGAAAAAATAGCTTCCAAAACTTACCCATGAGCTTCCTGAATAAATAGATGACTAATTTGTGTTTATGGGCAACACTTTTTTGAGAGGAAATCAATCCTTGTGAAAGCACCTGCACAAATCAGGAACACATATTTGCATGAACACACACGCAAGAGCCAGACACAGCTGGGTACTCAAATACGGCGATAAAACTTCTCCCAATTACCATCACAGCTTGCTAAGTTTAGTCTGTGCGCTCTTCATTAAGGTGCAAAGACTGAAGGAAGCCAAACGGCTGTGCGACAGAAAGGGAGACTGACAGTTGCCAAAAAAACTTCAGAAAGCTAGAAAGCAGAAGCATTGAGGTGCTGCAGTTCCAGGTGCAAAGTGAGAGATTATTTTCTTCCTAAGTGGCGCCCCTGGCAGAGATGAACTACACAGAAATTTATAGAATAACTGGCTTTGTCATTGATGGCAAAAACCTTCTCCTCCAAATCTCCTCGCTGCTTACGGCAGCAGCGACGAGCCGTGCAGCTTCACCACGACTGTCACAGCTCTGCAGAGTGACAGCCAGGATCCTGCTTCTCGGCAACACACACACGCACGTCTGCGGGAATCTGCACACTCACACCCACACTTAAAATGTAGTCGAGGACAAGCACAAACAAGCTCTCTTTTTGTCAAGCATGGACAACACAGCCACAACACAAGACACTTCCACACACGAAAACTTGTCTCCAATCCCCCAAAGCTTCAAATAACAAAAAAACGCAGAGCCAGCTGCCATCGTCCAGCCCTCAGACAGGAGGGTGAGTGAGGAGGAAAGAGAGAGAGAACGCCCCACACACACACGAGACACCAGGATGCTAAAAGCGAAGCCCTGTTACTTATTCATGTCTCTGCTGAGAAAGGGAAGTCTGTTGGTGTCAAAACACTCTCCTAGGGCATCTTTACTTGACAGTAAAACCACGAGCACGCGCTCATCTATGTTGCATGACAGGAGGGTATTTTTAGAGAAAGGCTTTCAGATGAGGATAAATTCACCATTGTTTTAAAATGGACTCTGAAGAGGGATTTGAGCTTTTGTGGCTCAGCTGCTCTGAGGCAGATGGTCAGTTTCAGGAGATTCTTCTGTTCTCTTAGCACAAACGAAAACACTGCCAAAAGTAAAGTCTGTCCTGCACTTCAGTATCTTGTCGCACTAAGTCTCATGAACACTGCTGGTAAAAGGGAGAGGCATAGTGATGATAAAGACTAGAACATTTATTTTAACCTCTCATTTTTTTTCCTCTTCGTAGAAGCAAACCACCTCCAGAAACATAGTGCGTCACTTCCTGCACAGCACAACATGTTCCTATTTAAGATGGACACCCACATGCTGAGCTGATCACCAAATGAAATTTAGCAGGATCGAACATTACCTCTTGCCACATCAAGCACATATCCCATGTTTACTGCAGCAAACATAGGCCCACACTGTTCTATAGCCCCAGATTGTCTTAGTCACCTCCTGGCTGCGAGTCTCGATCTGATGAGTCATTCAGATGAGTTTCCTCAGGAGCTCGGTTGGTTTGGGCAAAAAGCTGCCGTGACTGGCAGCCGGGAGCGTCCTTATGGACAAAGAAAAGCATGAAGTATAATGAGACCCATGGGGGCTCAGTTTATGTACACAGACCGACTCACTCTTTCTACTCCTGCCAGCGTGGCGGGAGAACAGAACAGAGGAGGAGGACGGTGTCGTTATCCTTGATTCAGGTGGCGCGTTCGAAAATCTGTGTGTGGCCGCAGGTGTGTACACTCCCAACTATTGCTCATAATTGAGAGGAAGATGGAGAAGAAGAGAGAGTGAGGGGCTATTAATGCTCAATAATCCTTTTCTTTACTGATGAAAAAACAAACAAACAAAAACATAATTACACAGTTCTGCTCAGTAAACAACTTGTCCCAAACTGCATTTAGTATCCAGCTATGAGAACTAAAATCCCAGCCCACTATAAAGTCTGTTATTTTAAATGTACAAAGATTAATAGCATAACATCAAGTATTGTGCTTAAGCACAGTTATGAGGTACTTGTACTCTAGTTGAGAATTTTCCCTTTCTGCTACTTTATACTTGACAAATACTGTGCTAAATGACTTTAGTTACTAGTTACTATAAAGTGAAACTAGACAACTTTGTTCGTTTAACTTTGTCATTATGATGTATAACCTGATGAAACAGTGTAATAGCGGTTGAAAAATGACACCATTTGCTGCTAAATTGGTCTCCAATGAGCCCTGTTATTACCATTTTATCTTCTTTGCCACCAGGACGTGGGTTTTGCAGAAAAATGAGAGAACTCTCTGTACTTTCTGAGCTAATTCGCCAGTCTACATTTTGCTTCTTAGTGACAGGTGATGTCAGTACGAGCTGATTAGCTCACAGTGCTCTGACTCCCAACAGAGTGTCTGCAATCAACACCGTCAGTCAGCTTGAGCTGAGACGAACCAGTTTACTCCACCAACTTAAAGGAGAGAATGACAACAAACCAAAAAAAGCGTGAGCCGGCGCAAATGGCTAGATCAGATTTGCTTCTAAGTCTCATGCTAGAGCTAACGTTAGCT
>JAQLOL010000015.1:3205571-3228529 GCA_029783665.1 Naso thynnoides | reverse complement strand
CTGGCTGTCAGTCAGATGAGCGCTGGGTTCAACTGGCTGTGAGTCACCGTCTGTCTGCACTTTAAAGCCCCTTCAGGCAGGCGACGGATGGGGGCTCAGCTTCGGCTGTGGCCCGGGGTCAAGAGACTCTAACCGGCTTACACTTCTGACAACATTCTCTAAAAGCTTAAAACAAGCCAGAAAACGCCTCAGTGGACTGTGTCACATACGGAGTGAAAAGTGCAATCTGTTGGGCTATAACAGACTTTTCCTTACACTGCTGTGTATAAAATGGAAATTTCGCAGCCAAGTGTAAAATGTATAGTAATAGTCAAGGCCTTTTATGTACCTCCATTCCTCTTCATTCAATAGAGGTAATTATGATTCAGTATTTCTCCACCATTAGCACAGCTCATTAGGACTGCGAGAGAAAAAAACAACACTGCTAGTTCTGTGAAACTTCTGGTACTTCATTTTTTATGACTGCATTTTATGTCTGTGGCCACTAAACAGTCATTTAACTACTGCTGCTGGAGCTGGTGATACCATGAATATCTTGATCCAATTACATTAAGAAACAATCCAACAAAACCAGCTGGCTAGTGAAACGTGTGGATCACCGGCCAATGCATCAACTAACTGAAACAAACTCTGCAAATATGTATTACTTATATGTTTCAAGCACTAATATTATGTTAGAGCAACTTGAAATGTAAATCTGTGCCCAACGTTTACATATCAACATACCATTCTTCAGCGGTTGTTTGTTATCTGGACATTTTTTGAGACCTGATCTTTGTTTACAAGTCTTATGTATTTACTTACTGAATATGCCCTAAGAAGTGTGGCCAATGGAACCTATCAGTAATGGTTTGTATTTAGTTTAAATTTATTTCCTGTTTTATTTTGTTGGATTATTCTCCTCATGCTTCTGTAATAACCTTCTGTTTTCAGTTACAGCTGCTCCTCTCTTCCTTATTGGCGATCACTTGTGCTCTCCTGCCCATTTAAACACCTGTTCTCAGTTTCAATCATTACCTCAACTAGTATTTATGGCAGCCCTTTGTCACCAGTCATTTGTCAGTTCCTCTGTTTGACTTCCGATTCCCAGCATTCCTTTCTACCTGTTAGTGATTCTGTTGCGTGCACCGGCTTGTGTGTTTATCCGTCTGCCTTTAAACCCGTCATCCTTCATTAAATGCTACTTCACTGTATCGGCCAGTTCTTGTGTATCTGTAATTGGGTCCAGACTGCTTTTTCCTGTTATCATTGTGACACTTCCTGTGCTTGAGAGGAGTGATTGTGCAGAGTAGATGGCATGTGTTTGTTTCTATTAGCGTTGGTGTGTGTCCGTGCTAAACAGGACTTTTAAATTGCACATACGTGTGTTTACATGTGCATGTGTGTATTAACAATTTAAGCATTGAATTTTTAGGCATGCACAGAAGTGTGCATACATCTTCTCTAAATGTGTTGCTATGTTGTGTAGAAAGTGGGTTTGTAAAGCAGTATGTCCTCTTGCCTGTATGTAAAAGGGCAGTGAAATGGCAGATGTCTGCTCTTTCCTGTAATGAGTAAGCAGGATAGAAAAATGAGATGAGTCAGATACGCCAGCCACTATCTCAGAGCAGCAAATGTTTAATTCCAAACCAACAAATTTCCACCAGATAGACTCAAAAAGCAGTTGGTGTAAAGAAAAAACACCCCAATTTTGTGTGTGTGTGCGTCTAGACAGCCATCCAATATCGACACAAATGTGAATGAGAGAGCATTCATTCTTGTGTTTATGTGTTTGGGCATGTGTCCTCTGTATCACCCCTCATCTTTAGATGCACTGCAGCAGCCCCCAGAGCAGTTTATGAATGTGAATGAAAAAGGTTACAAGCATTTGTGTGATTCTCTATGTGTTTGTTTTTTTGTATTTGCGTGTCCAGTCAGTTAAGCCTGTCTTCAGAGATCCCCCAGCCCACTCCTCCTTCCCCACCCCGGAGGCTGTTTCGCAGCGCCACCACACTTTTCACCGTGCAGTGACTTGCCGTTGCCATGGCAACAGACTCTTCTTTTTTTTTGCCTCAGTGGCCGAGGTATGAAATGTCACTTCATCTGGGCGGTGACGGATCGTCTGCTTACAGATACACAACACAAGTACGTGTTGTATGTAACTACATGACAGATGATAAACAGCAATCGAGCGCCCGGGTTGACGTGAGTGTGAGGTGTGAAGTGATACTCATGCTTCACATACATGCACACAGATGTATGGGCATACACTTAACTAGTCAGGAGCTAATCATGTGGCAGTGACCTTTTTGCTCTGTTCCAAACTATGTTATCACTGTCAGAAAGACAATACATGATCGCCTTGCTGGGGGAAGACTGCAGCTTCTCCAGTTTCACATTTGCTTCCTCTTTGTCGTTCCTAACACCAACTTTTGTTCGTCTATTTTTACTTACATTGAAAACCCTGCCCTTTCGTCCATTGAGTTGGCGGAAACTAATTAGATAGTTGCATGGAAACAAGAATGATGCAATGCTCTTTGGGCCCTTTGAGCTCTTTTTCTATGGTCAAAGCTTAACAGTGTGTGAAAGGGAACACCAAACGCCACTCTAATGGGTTTCCTCCATCCTCATGAGGCCACAGATGTCTTTGTATAAAAGGTTTAGGCTTATAACACACAACTACTATCTGTATCTGTTTATGTCCCAAAATACGTGTTTAGATTTATACGGAAAGTGGGTGGGGCCTAAATCAAAAGCTTGAAATGAACTCGACTGTTGCAATTTCTGCAGTCATTTATAGTCTTTTATATGTGTAATACACAAAACAACATCAACATCTAAATTTGTGGAGTATGAAAATATAATTTATATGTATTTCCTCCCTTGAAAAATGTCTAACATGAATCCAACAGTAGGATATGTAACAGCCGTATGAGGCCTGGGAGGAATTAGACTTAATAGTGTTAACAGTGGAAAAATTATGGTTAGAATTACATTTAGATAGGATGCACATTTCTTCTCGAAAAACCTAAGGTGAAATTGGTCTGATGTGTCTTTGAAAAAAACTGAGGAAGCATACAACAAAAGTCTTAAAAGCTCTAGGCTTTTGCATACACTTTTGAGACGATCCCTAACTTCGGCCTTATTTTCCTGTCATTTGTTAAGTTGTGCAAAAGTTTCACTGTCGGAAAAAGAGGAAGGAGTAACACCCGAGGACTATTTGTCATGCTTAATGCTGCACTGCAAAACTGGTTTGATTAATGAAAAGCTACTAATGTTCAATATTAAATTAGTATCAGGCTCCATATACCTTGCAGGCAGTGGATGATCTGGAAAAGGGCTGAAGGGGCCAAAATCTGGTTTTCGCTCATATGAGACTCAAATCTTTTCTTTTCCATAACAATGTTCACATAAGTCACATAGAAGCTGTTCTTTTCAGATCTGATTTAGTTCATATGGGGTCCTAAACGGAAGAATTTGTGTTTCTGTACAGTGCCTGATTGGTCTGAATGAGTTCTTAGAGGATGTGACTACATGTATGGTACATGTGCAGTAACATTTAAACCCACATGTTGGTTTACCTTTCTGACAAATCTCTGACAAAAATGACTGCAAAAATGCAGAAACTGTTGAGAATGTAGCTCTGTTTATACCAGAATAATGTAGTTGTCTATAAATAAAGGCTTTTAAAGCCACAAGTAAAACAAGATGAATGGAAGATTAAACAATGGAATGTGTAACAATGACAGAGGCAAATTAAATTATGTGCAAGAGAAGGAATAAAATGAGGAAGATGTATAAAATTGCTTGTGGCAGACACTTCCTGTATCTGTTTCTGTCTTCTGCTCTCTTTGTTACCTGAGTTTGCCCAGAAGGTTTTGTCTGCATTGCTGACATTTCCCCACAATTGATTTTTCTTTTTTTACCTTTACTTCAGACCGAACCATTCTTTCATCTCTCCTGCAGTGAAGCTCCAACACCTGGTGTCTTATCTGAGCAAACTTAAGGTTTGTCTTCTGGCTGGACTCAACTGCACTGTGTGAACAGTCCAGAAAAGAATGTACCCACCCTTTAAAAAAGTGACAACCGTTTTGTTTTTTTGTTTTTTTTTTAAATAGTAACAAAATCATAGATTTAATTTTTTTTGACGGAGTTTGCTGAAGGAAAAACTTAAACGATTTTTTTCAAAGCACAAGACTGATAATCGATAAGTTCTTAATTATTTCTGCTTCCTCTCAGCTGCAAACACATGATCACAAACTCCCATCCTTTCTCACCGCGTTTGCCCTCTTCCTGTCACTGAAAGGTCTGAAGTTTCAGAGCGAAATCAGAAGGATAAGTGCACATCTTGTGTGAACTTGGATTGAAAGCAACAGACAAAGACTGACTCAAAAAAGGATGTTGCTGGAGGCTTTTTTTTTCCTTTTTTTTTTTTTTTACAGCCGCCTGATGCAGCATCTCTCCTCCACCTCCATCACCTCTTACTGATCCTGTCTCAACTTTATCCCTTGAATTCTGCAGTTTCGTTTTTCTTCACTGACTGAGCTGAACTTTATGATTAGAAAGAATTTCTAAGAAACTCAAAAAAAAAAAAAGATTGCATATATTGCAAAAAAAAAAAAAGCAAAATTTGTAATCCTAAACTCCTAATCTAAATGAATCAGAAATGGTTTTAATTATCGTAAAGACAGTCAGCAACAGGATAGGTTTACACTATTATCACTGTATGAGCCAATAAGTCATGATGAATATTCTGAATGAACAAAAGGCAAATCTTGAAGCTGTTATAAATACATATAGGGAAACATTCAATAACAAAGACAGTATTTAAAATACCGTGAACTGATACATTTACTCTTCACAGCGGGCAGAGACTGCTGAAACAATCTGTGAATAATCAATTATGTGCCTAACAATGAGCCAAACTCTCAGCTTCTGGGAAACAGTTCTCTCAAAAACAGAATTGCCCTCATTAGCCTCATCATGCTTGACAGAGCAGCAGCTTGAATTTACCCCTTCGATCATCTCTCAAAAGGCTCTCGCCACGCTGAGAAATTTGTCAGCGCCTCCACTTAATGGCATCCATTATAACTCACATGGGATAAAGAACTGGGGATGATTCAGCAGATTGGTTCAGACTGGTAAACTGAGGGACAGGGCTCCTCCGCAGCCCTCGGCTGTATGAGTCAGTGGTGCCACCAAGTGGTCGGGATGGAGAAAATAAAATGGGCGTCTCTACCCACCATCAACTTCTCCCAACTTCTTCTTTCAGACACAATCACAGTCTTGGCTTCTCAAACTGTAACAATGTACATTGTGGTACTAAAGGCTGTTATTTGCCGTCCTTACCTCGGTCGTTGCCACTGGCATACTGAAGAGGCTTGCTCTTGTCAATGCTGTTGAAGCTCTGGCTGCGGCGGTTGAGATTTGATGAGCCCGGGCTCCTGGAGGCCCCGCTGCCTGCAGCAGGTACTCTGGAGGGGCCTGGTAACCTGTAGGGGCAGGTGTAAAAGAGAGGGTTCGGATGTTAAGATAACATATTTGAGTTCAGCTTTATAGAGAAAAAAAATCCTTGAGGCAGAGCTTTCCTATGGGCAGAGATATGGCGATATGATCAAGTTAAAGGTCAGTGGGAGACATCATCTGTGACCACAGCATGACAACATGACTGAGCCAGTAATTATATGACTCCACTCAGCAAAGATTGAATTTAGGTCTATCTTTAGAGCAGCTTTGCTTCAGATTAGGTTCCGTATAAGACATTTTTTCTGTCGCAGAAAAATCGACGCTGAAAAATGTTTTTCCACATCCACATTTCACCCTCACACTCGTATGCACATTTACAGAGTTGTTGGTTGCTGTAATTGTTCCTTTTCTCTGCACTATCCTTGAAGAGATGACTCCCTGAAGTGCTTTCAGTGAGGCTACATGACGGGGAACAAAATTTGCTCAGTAACAAAAGGTATTCTTCAATTCAGCATCTCGCTTCCTGAATTACATTTTTCAGCAGATTGCCTCTTCTTGTTTCCTCGGGCAGCGGTGCTTCACTAACATGAAGACGCAATTTGGTAGAAAAAAAATATTTTGGAAGATATCCAGCTGATTTGTTATTGCAGCGCTGCTGGAGCTTCAGCAGAATGTGGCTCGCTCCCAAGAAGGGATCTCTTTGTTAACGTAAGTGGCAGTAACGCACCTAACACTGGTTGCACCTGCCATAAAAGAGAGTATAAATGTAAACAGAAGGGCAAATGCTTTCATTTATTTATTTATTTATTTTTTACACACTTATGGTTACAGACACCCTTCACCTCCTTACACTCGTATTTTGAGTGTAAAGACACAATAAAAAGTTAGAGATTTATTTGAAGGATAATAGTTTGTCTTTTTTGATGTGAAGGATAATATTTTTTCATAGTCTTTAGTGTTGTCTGTGGCTCAAGTGATAACACAAGTCACGTTAACCAAACATTCTCCATCACTGACATTTTTTTAAATTAACGGTGAAAAAATTTGAAGGCTGTCATTTCGACAGATTGAAATTCACACCCCTGTCCGATTGTTGGCAGGCATGTCAAATAACTGGCTATTGATTTGACATCCCAGTGTCCAGTATAGCTCTGCTTCAGCTTCCAGAATAAAGTTAAAACAGCAATGAGAAGTCTTCTGCACGAGAGAAAAACACAAAACCTGTTGACGATTGTTGTTCGCTGTTACTGTTAAAATTCATTCATCTGCTTAGTGAGGTGTTTTATCAGGTTCATACAGCAGTAAAAGTCTAAAAAAAGTAGGTAAGTGTACTTAACGCAGTGTGCAATGTGTGTCTTCATGAAAAGTGAACGCATGGTCATTGTCAGCCGCTGAACCGTTCTCTTCATGCCGTGGCTTAGATGCTTATTCTATAGGTTGGTATGTTTATTCTATTAAAACAAAAATGAATGAATGAAAATTACTACATCTTATCATTCTTGAAGATAAAATTACAATGACGGATAGCAAGTGATCATGACTGAATTTTTTTGTCCCTGTCCGTCAAAATGTAGGACAATCGGAAAGCCCAACGCAACGTGTGGGTGACAGACGATCAGAAGAAGATCCTTCACTCCTGCATTCTGCATGTCGATTCTGAAACCTCACACATTGGTTGTGTGCAAAGCATGTGTGTTACCGACGCACATATGGCACTTTGGATGAATGCCTCGCTCTTACTGAATGAATGTGTGTGTGAATGGATAGTGTTGACAAACAACATAAAGCTCTTTCAGTGGTAAATAGACGAGGAAAAACACAGGAATGCCGTCCATCTACGATTTGGGCCTTGACAATCGTGTTGTGACATTCCTTAAATGAACCATACGTTCGACAAACAAGTCTCAAAATGAACCTCAAGTTAGACCTTGAGTTGCGCTGCATAGAGTCTATACAGTACAGGCTCGCTGTAAGCCCAAAGAGTCCTGCTGTTGTGTTGTGAACACTGACCCTGGGCTCAGTCGTGTCAGTGTGTAAGATGAAGAGAGATCAAGCGAGTGCTGTAAGAGCGTGTTCCCTTGTGGGCTGAAGGAGAAAGATGAAAGAGAGAGGCCAACGGAGTTTTGGTGGAACTACTTGACAAAACATAAAGAGACAAAAAGTTTGCCTCATCACACGATGATTCAGATCTGTGTGCGTAGCAACTGTTATTACAGGAAAAATGAAGTAGAAGTGCATAAAAATAGACATTGTGGGCATGATGGCTCACTGTGTCCTCCCTCTCTCTCATCCTCCCATGCAGTCACCATTCACTTCTTTACCTCTATAGACACTGTCTACAGAACCAAAGGCTTACACGCCAACCTACCAAGGAGGTTTGTTTTCTGTCAGATTCTCTACCCCCTTACATACATATAAAACTTTCGCATAATTTTTTCTCTTGGGAGAGTCAAAGCTGCCAGCGTCAAATGTTGATTTGCCATGCTGCAGCTGGAGGATTTGCATGACTCCCATGAGGCCGCTGAAGCGATTATCTCTTCAGAAACCTGTTGTTATCGAACAACTTTACATTTTTATGCAATACCAGATGTTTTCACCCATCTGTTAGTTGATAGGTAATCTTAAAAACACATCTGTCATCTCTTTTGATTTGATGCAATTCTTAAAAACTGATTCTAAAGATTACATTTTACGTCACAGTCTTGGGTACGTACCTAGCATTAACATAGACATGTGTTTCCCACCAGAATGTTTTTATAATGCTTTGGAGTTGCTTGCATGTTGTGACGAGCCTGCAACCGAGACGAGTAGAATTCAACCGAAACGCATATCTGATCAAGGAATAAAAAGACAAAAAAAACTATACAAAAAGCACCAAAAGTCTCAAAGGCAAGAGACTGCAGGAACTTAATACACAAAAGATTAAAGGTGGGTATTGGGGGAAAAACGGACAATGAGTAAAGGTCTTGCTTGCATCAGAGGGCTGTGAGTCTTCATTTGAAGCCTGGTCTAATATTAAGGAGGAGAGAACAATAGATTCTAGCAACTATCTGCCTTCCTTTCTCCCAACCCAAAGCTGTCATGACATTCTCTAACAAAGATAATCGATTCGCTACGCTGAATATGTCACTCGTGTCTGTACCACAGATGGAGCCGAGATGTCGGTGAGGGAAGATTTTTTAGAAAGGGTGGAACCCTGAAGTGGTCAAAACCCCCAGTGCGAAAAAACAGACTTCATTTGTTCCATTTGGTCTTTAAGGCGTTTACGTAAAAACACTAAACAAACAGAATGATCAATTTACGTGCAGCAGGGATCATAAAACATCTTGATCATTATGAAATATCTGCCTGCACTGCTATTTTACTCCTTTGGCTAACAGAAGCAGCTATGATGAATTTCATCTGGAATAGGCAAGATTCTCATTGCTATTAGTCAGTATGGCCTATTTTTTTCTTCTACCAACAAATAACTATCAATCAGCAGCAAAACAACTTGCATTTAATAACAAAAGCCACTGAGTGATCAAATCAAGAATGGTCTTTCACTTGTCTGGAGTTTCCTTTAAACACTATAAGTACGTCAGTAATGTAGCAAAATTAAAAGCCGACGAGTCCAAATAAAAAATGGACTGACAGCAGCTACGATGATTCTGAGGGAGATTAAGAAAAGTCCTGCAACTGTCCTCCACTACAACTACAACACATACTGCTGCGCGCACATGGAGCTTCTTTAGCACAACCCACACCAGCTCACAGATCTGTCTCATTGAAAGCAGGCTAAGTATCCTTTTTTGAAAATCTGTGTATAATAAACGTGACTGATTTTAAAGAAGGGAATTGCATCAACCTGGATAAAAAACAATCATCATCTAGCCATGCTAATGCTCCCACTTCATCTTTAAATATCACTTTTGTCAGACATCTCATGGTTTGCAATACAGGAAGGAAGCTTCACTAACAGATATCAGTGAAGGAAATTATGCTTCCAACTACAGGGCTGACTAAAATAACCATCCGCTGCATTTTCTGATGCAACGAGAAACACAGAAAGCATGCAGTAACAACATTCAGCACTTCTATTACAGCAGAGAGGTTTGAATGCTACTGAGTATAACTGCAAAAGTTCAATTTTACCTTGGTTGTCTTCCTTGAAAAATAGAACAAGGCTCAGTGATTACGCAACTGCACAGCATGGAGTTGGTGCAAAACTGCCTAATAAGTCAGTCATGTGCTGAACCATGCAAACATTGTCTTATTCAGACAATTGTGCAGAAATAAAATGTGCCTGGGGGCAAAAAAACGACATCAAGGAGCCGTAAATTGTGCCTACATTCAGTTCCTTTTATTTTTTTTAAATCCTAAAACATCATCTGACTGTATATCTTCAGTGGTGACACTAGGAGACATTCGATCCAGGCCTGAGAGCAGAGACTTGATGCTCTGCCTGAGTGATAGCACTGAGCTGGGGCCAGAGGTGGTCCTCAGCCTGGAGCTCAGGCTGCCACTCACTGGGCTGAAACAAGTGGACTAGTACAGCAGCAACACCATAATAGAGAGCGAGAGCAAATAAATGACAGGAAGGGAAAAACAGACTAAATTTTAATGTTCATATGACATATTTTGCTCCAAAGCAAAACTAAAAGTACCAAAAACCACACACACACACGCACCAATGTCAGTAGCTTCAGGGCCTGTAGCACCTACAGGGTCAATCAACAAGGACAGGGATATTAAAAAAAAATATTGAGAAAAAGAAAAAGAAAAAAGGGACGAGAACAAAGCAAAGAATTGAGAGAATGGGAGTGAAAAGGAAATAGATGCAGATACAATCAGAGGAAAAATAGTGTAGCTTCAGCCCAGACAAGAGAAAATGAGAGATAAACAGTTTGAAAATGAGAGTGAGATTGCGGCAATTCAGATGGAAATCAGAGGGAGTCCCTTTTATCATAAGATTCTTTCATCTTCCAAAATACATGTTTGATAATAATGCATCAGCAAAATGGAGCCTGAGAGGGAAATGTGATGTAAATTCCGCACAATGATTTTGTTTTAGGACAGCACTGAGAAATTGTATCTGACATAGAAAGTGTTTCCAGCCTGGACAAAGGCAGGCAGGCAGACAGACAGGCAGACAGGCAGACAGACAGACAGGAGAAAGTGCTTCCTATTCCGACATCCGCTGCAAGGTTTTGCCAGCGACTTTTTTAAAAATTATGCCAATTTCTACACCAGCGCCCTTAGGTTTCCTGAGTGCACGTTATCTTGCCCAGTCCACAATTATCTCGACCTTGAGGACAAAACCAGAACCCCCTCAGGCTCATTAAAATGGAAGCACAGGGACCACAAGGTAGCAGGTGGTCAACAAGGTGTCCAATATCACCCCCTGCTGCAAAGATGATGAACTTTAAAGAAGAACCGCATCAGTGGTTCTGCATTCCATTTAGAACAATAGACAAATATGAGTTACATCATAACTAGAAATTTAAATGTATGTTTTCCATTTTCAGGCAGCACTGATTTGCATTGATTTCTGTATTTTATGACAATCAATGAGCAGACTCTTGAAACGCTGACAAAAATTAATGCAAACTCGATGTTTACTTTGATGAATCATACAACTCACTCGAGGGTCAAGAGTCTGCTTACTGAACATGCGTAAAAATGAAAGAAAATCAGTGGCTGTGTTGAATTGGAGAAAAAATATGTTCAGAATCTAAAACAAAGCAGGTGTTCATCAATTACCAGTAAAAAAAAAACAAAAAAACATCACAGCTTAAAGAGAAGTGACAGAAATATAGTCAAAACATGTTGGCATGTCTGTTCAAGGCATAATGTAGCAGTCATGCAGTCATATTGACATCATATCAACAACATTCACTGTAGTTTGAACATTTCCAGGGTATCTTTCAAAATAAAACCTCTCACAAGCACATATGTGCAGAGAATCCCTTCATTTAAAGCTTTGATTGTGAAGCATTTGAAAGATTTTGATGTGTAAAACGGTATTTGTATTTTAGGATAAACTGACAACTGACAGAGACCAAATGTAGTGAAGTTTAATTTTGCTTTTTTTAATTAAGATCAATCACGGACTTTGGCTGACTTTATCCAACAACACGCTGCACATCGTACCAGCCTGGAGTGGAGACGCACCTGCAGTGTCTGAACAAGAACAGAACTCCCCACATATCATGACTTTAAAAGTAGCAAAGGACTTGTTTTAACAAATTTCATTAGTTTGTTATATGAAGAATTGTAAAGTATCATTTCTGCGAGGCCGCTCAGTCAGAAAGTGACCGATCATATGTAAGAAACTTTGCATTTTATCCACGCAGCACAATGAGCTACCGCCCCCCTCAAACACGGTTTTCTGTTTAAACTAAATGTGAGTTAAATCCATCATATATAATAACATCAAACACTTTCATATTAAGGTGAATTTTTAAAGGAAAACTCTGCGTAGAAAGACAGCAGCACTGCCTGCAGCAGACGCAGCATGTGTGAACAACCAGAGTGAGCGAGACATAGCAGATCAGCAGCACAGACGCACTGCAGAAGTTGATGCAAGATGTTTGTCCTGAGCGCTGCAGTATGTTCACCCCAGGCCAGACTATTCAGATAAATATATTCAGATATTCAGCTTTAATTACTCAGTGTTGGCAACATGTCTTAATCAATAACAACCACATGAGGAAGCAACGCAATAGGAAAAGAGTAGAAATGCATGAGACTTTACGTTGGCTCTGTATAATCACCAGTTAATCGTCCTCCAGCAACAAGCAAAAAAAAAAAAAAAAAAGAGGGTAACTTCTTGTCTAGGACCATTGCTCATTCACAATGTACTGACATGAACAACACAAAACAAAAAAACATCAAAGAAAGCACCACCCAGCTGGGAAGCACAAGTCCAAACAGGCCAAAGATAAAAATGCAACACAGCTGACATGTTTTCACCCTTCCACTGCTCAGAACAACACAGACTATCTGCATGTGAGACTGCAAGCCAGAAGTGCAGTTTTGCTGCTGTAAAGAGGGCATTCTCCTCGGCTCTGGCTAACGAGCAGAATGTTTTTTAAAGAGCACAAAAAAAAAACCCTTAAACTCCAGCTCCTTAAGGGAAACTCTCTTTATTCAGAGCAGCATGTGAGAGAGACATCAGTTGTTTTCCCGTTTTAGAACTGCTTAAACCTACTTGCTTCAGGCATAGGAGAGGAGACAACTCGTGGTGATTAAAAATAACTTCTCAGATGTCGAGAAAGCAATTAAATGTGGTAATATGGCTTGTGTGACTGAGAATTAGATGGTAACAGAGGAATGATTACACCCACTGACCGCCGTCACCGACAGTATACAGGTTGTGTGTAGGAATTAAAGCGTTCTTTCTACAAAGCAGCAGCAGTGAGGTTTGTTGTCAGTGATGTGAGGAGACAGATTACCACCCATAGGGCTGGAGCTGCTGGCTGCAGCATTTTTGCCATTGCTCAGTGGTGGCCAGAGGGGAATTACTTGCCAGCATGCTGCTTCCCACTGTCTCTGAGCGGGAACAAATGCTGCAAGCGTCAGACAGATGGACACTGGGGTGTGTACATACAGTATGTGGGTGCATGTCACATATGTACATGCATCTGTTTGTTTTTGCTCGTATGTGGCCTGTATTACGTGTGTACAGTGGGTGTATGGACCTGTGTTGCAAACCATGAATGTAAGTGTCTAAATGCTTTTGTGTATTTGTTTATCAGCTCACATGTGGCACCTTAAGAGTGGCTGAATAAGGCCCTGTGATTACCACGATGACGGGATCACAGAATCGTGGACTAAATTTGCAGAATTGGCCATTAAAAACAGAATCCATTGTTAAGCATGGAATATTACAGAATTTACCACAATTTGACTGAAATTTTGTTTTCGAGACAAAGAGGGACATTTATCTAGAGAGAACATTCGAGGGGACTCGCTCATGTGTGGGACCACCTGTACGTCACTTTACAAACCATCCCACCCCCTCCCAAACAATGCAAGCATGTTGAAGCGGCCGCCCGAGACCAGAGATGGTCACAAGTCTTTGACCTCGAGTCTCAAGTCAAGTCTCAAGTCTTTGACCTCAAGTCTAAACTCAAGTTTCAAGTCTCTCAAGGAGGTAAACAGTGTTCATCTGCTGCATGCCAGTCGCTCTGCTTAGAACACAGCATAGCAATATCTATGGAATTCAAAGCATGTACTGTATTACAGATAGTAGTAATGATTGGACATAGTAATGACGCATGTGCATTAAGAAGGGAAGGAGAATTAGTTCGTCAGACCTTAAAAGGAAAAGTTTTTTTTACGCGTCCCAAACCTCGAGTCCAAGTCAAGACTGAAGTCTTTTGAGGTTGAGTCTCAAGTCAAGTCCCAAGTCATTGCATGTGTTACTTAAGTGTGACTTGAGTCCAAGTCTTAAGTGCAAGTCCCCATCGCTGCCTGAGACGCCAGCAAAGTTGGCAAAGTCGGTCTGAAAACGTGTAGATATGTGCAAAGACAACTTGCGGTGTGAAGCACGTGTGAAAAACAAGGAAAAACACTGTGCTTCGGACTTTCAGCAAATTAAAACGGAAAAAGCAGAATTTGGGAAAAAATAAAACAGATTTCACAGGGCCATAGCTTGAGCCTTTTACAGTCCAGAGCTGGGCAACACAAACAGTGACCTTATAACGGGTATGCTTTGGCTGCATCGTCTTTGTCAATATATTTAAAATGGATATTCCCAGAGGACATATTACATAACAGCAGTGCTGGACTAAGGACAGAGATGGCAAGACTTTAAATCAAGTAAACTACTTGTGTGAAAACTAAGCAGTGATCTTCAATTTCCTCTTTTTTGATTCTAGGAACCTTTTTAGGCAAAAGATTGACTGACGTGTTTGTACACTGAACTCCCCAGCGGTCGCTTGTCAGTCAAATTATGTTGGCACGACTGCGATGTCTTCTTCTCTCGATTTTCTAATGATGGATGTTTTATCTTCACGTAATCGGCCATGACGGCCCTACCTTGCAACTTGTGAACTTGTGTGGAAAGTTAGTCCTACTTTTCATTTCAAATTAGATGTGACTATTTGCTCTATTCACTGAACATTCAGCATTTACCAATTTGTACAATACTCAGTTGATAATATGGAGACGGATTGTGGGAAAGCACCTTTACAATTACATGTGTGTCTATTTCAATTGTCCAACCTTGATGGCAAAGAATAAAACCACTCTGTTAAGAAAACAAAAAAAACAAAACACCCCAGCAATTTTCCCTGTAAAAGATCTGTCATACTATAAATGTTCAGAACTAAACAGGCATGCGTAACGAGGCTGAATCATTTGTGAAAAGTAATAGGGTCTATTACATTTTTACAGTTAGCCGCCATGACGCACGTCATGTCTCTGAAGTATCTTTGAGCAAAACACAAATTCAGTACGAGCTGTTCTACAGCTAACTCTGACCTTTGACATCGAGTGGTATTTGAGTATCATAAGACCATAGATGAAAGAAGATGAAGTATTTGCCATATTTACCTTGTGTTCTTCTTCTGTGGCGACCCTATTCCACTGTGGCCCGGAGGACTTGCATATCGTGCTGTGAGGCTGAAGGGAGAGCAGAAGAGATGACAGACAGACAGTTAACACAGTTAGAGGAGGAATGAGACCGGCGTCTTGCTGGAATTTTCTTAATCCACGCCTTAATGTAATAATGCGAGTGAGTTGAGGCATTCAGATCGAGGCCGAGAGAAAACGAAAAAAAGATAACCATTGAGAAAAAAAAGAAGCTTTTAGTGCATACTGTAGCACGCTGCTCTGAGCTCTCACATGATGCCTCACACTTGTTTACAACCACACACATATGACTAAGCTAATAAAATCTCTCAATCCATTTATAGGGCGGCTGACATTAACGGCTCAAGAACTTTCACAATCGGTTTCGTTGTGGAGTCATTTGCATAAAACCCCAAAACACACAGCACACGACGCAGAGGTGAAGGAAATGCCCACAGCAACAGTCACCGTTTATAACCCAACACTCACTGTTAGTCATTCACCGAGACGGGAATTAACGCGGCTGTTACAGACGGGCTTCTCCATTCATTTCTGACAGGAAGTAGTTAAGCCACTTGTAGAGCGCTTTTTAAACAAAGCGATGCCTTTAATCATCACACCTACACCCTTTAAACAATGAAAAGTGGAAGACCAGGTGGCAAGGCTGTTGTTTATTCCTGTGTGTAAATTTTTGAAGTGTAACATCCTCTGTGAACTGCATGACTCGCAAACCATGTGAGATTTTCTCACTTGCTTTCATAAACTGAATGAACAGAGGCTCCATTGAAAGTTAGCTGCTTTCAACTAGACATATCGTCTCTTTTCACTGGCAGCTCTAAATGCCTGGAGAAATGTTTTCAGTAGCTGACTTTTTCTGGTAAACAAGCTAAACAACCTGCTCAAAGCAGCAGTATCATTTTAACTTGTTCCAATGAGGACAGAAGGGTTTTATATAGACATCCAAGCTAACTGTGCCTCAGCTAACATTAGCATAGTGTTAGCATTAAAATGGCCTCTGCTATTTATTTTGACCTTTTTAATGAAGAAATTTAAAATTTTACCAGGACTCATGTACAAAACCTAACACAAACATAAAAGACCATTTTGTGAAAATGTAACCAAACTATATTGCAGGCAATGTTGTTGCAGTTTTAGCTAAGGCTGCGAACATTATTAGCTTAAAACTTTTCTTCACAAGTTTAACAGTGACTGTAACAAAAAGCTACTGTAACACAGATTAGCTTTTAACTGAAATTTGGTTAATTTGCAGACATTTGAACCACGTTACTGTCTACATTGAAGAAGGTACTGGAAATGGCAAAGAGGAAATGGTTGCTAACAGAGACTGCAGGCTTGTATACCGTTAGCAGGTGCTGTAAACTCACCTGCAGAGCAGAATTCAGCTGACGTCTCACAGTTTGGTAACAGCAGACTGACATAATACACTTTTTTTTTTAAATTCAAGAAACTAAATGAAAATGCTGGCTGTACTTCCTTTGTCATGAAAGAGCATTAAATAACTTGAAAAAACTTAAAATAAATTAGTCATGCTAGCAAATAGGCTAAAAAAATCACCTTTTTAACAAGAGTCTTCATTGTAATTAAAACAAGGCTCAGCTGGGCAGGTGCAGCGCGAAACAATGCCAGAGGCGCCACTTTGTCCACTCGTGATGGAGTTTAGACTAGAATTGACTTAAAAATGGTGGAAAGTCTTACTCTGACAGTACTCCATCCTCTTGTAAGAATTAAAACCTGGGACACAGCAGTATTATGACACTTACTTGCAGGTGAAATGACACCTGTGGCGATGTCGTGCTGAAACATGGAATTACGATGGCGACCCATGTGAAAAAGGCGAAAAAGTCCCCGTTTAAATAAGCTAACGGTAGTTGTCAATACTGACAAAAACTACTTAAAACTTTCCTGATTGTTAGACATGATAAATAATTTCTTTATACAACTAAGTATTACAGGTAATTGCAATAGACCTTTAATCATACCTTTAGAGGCAGACCAGAGTGAGAGACTTGGGTTTTTCAATCAGTTCCTTTTCAGAAGAAAGTCACAGGTTCTCAACAGTCTTGAATATCCCTATAACTGTCCTCTGCTATGAACAGAGCAGTTGAGCTTCAGCTGGAGGACAGAGCAAACAACAAACACCAGCAGTCTGTTTAGACGTCCCTCTTCTCTGACAACGAGGAACAACTTGTTCTCTGTTTTGTGATTGTGGGCAGCTGGTTTGGCGTTGGTGAGTAAGAGTGGACAGAGACAATAAACTACCTATACTGGGTGGCTGAATGACGCACTGCAGTCAACACGTCTTATTTTCTGCTCTGTCTGCTTTTAGCGTGCAGTTCTTTGCATGAAATTGAATATGCCAACAGTTTTGAAATTAGAATTTCACATTTCAGCATTTTACACATGACCCAAACTGAATAAGAAAATGAGTGCAGCGGAAAAAGATTATCGGACATGGAACAGTATAAGGCCTTTTTATTAAATGTCATACTGACAGTATCACACATTCCAGATACACCAGCAAAAATGAGTATTGTGAGGGGAAAGTACTGTATAATTTTTGCAAAAATCTATTGCTGATGCATTGTTCGGCAGCCTCTTATCCGTGCTTCATTTCCCTTTTATGGAGAAGTACAACAAAAAGGGGAAGTGGTGCAGAAGTTTCAGACCTTGCTGACGAGATTTTCAGTCAATATGTTGAATAAATTTCATCATTCTGCAGAATCACACCAGCTGTCACAGAGTGGTTTGAGGCTTTTTTTCAGAGAGGTCAAACTGTGAACTACAAGGATCTTTTAAGGGGTTGAGCAAAATTTTAATTAGCAGTCTTACTCTCTCAAAGTGTGTCTGTAGGGTTCCTGTTCCTTAACGCTGCACACGTTGACATTTCTCATCTGCCTATCAGACATACTACATGTCAGTCTTTCTCTATTTACACCTCTCCCTCCGGACAGTTCACCACACTTTCAAGTCACCTGTGATGATGAGCCGACTCACTATACATTTATAATTGACCTTGTAGATTTTCATGATGCTGTGTTATGCTAACGAGCTTTGGAGCAGACAGCGGAACGCAGGGGAAACAAGTTCACGGCACTTTTTCATTACAGTGGCGGGCATGAGTCATATCATGTTATTAATGAACTATATGATACGTGACACGTTGGTTAATGGTGTCTGGCAACTAAATATCTTCTCCTTTGCCCCCTCCCTTACACACACTCACACACATGCACAAACCACATTTCATCTCCCATTGGTGTGCTCTATTAAATACGCTGAATAGCACTTAGCACATGGAAAAGACAAGCTTAGACAGAGATTAATGGAGCCTGTCGCACACGTAAAATGCTTTTTTAGGGTTTCAATGGAAAAAAAAGAGGTCAACCTTAAAAGTGTGCATTACATTCCATTGAAGGAAAAAAGCTGTTTTCCTTTTACTTTCTTTGTGTGCAGAGTGGGATTGCATGCAGGCAAGGAGGATACGGATGCACGATACTGGATTTTTTGCCGATATCTGATATGCCGATATTTTAAGACTCATTTGTCTGATGATTAATACCAGTACTGTTAATTATGTATATTTTTCCCCCATACCTAATTGCAGAGATTGTTGAGATTCTTCTGTGGTGGAATTTACATACAGTTTTTTTACGCATACTCTTACCGTGTTGGCCAGTCGGTAAATGCAGGCATAAAATGCTGAAAAATACTACAACTTATGTTATGTAAAACATGTCATGTGTATTTAAGACAGTTGCTTTTAAACAAAACAAGTAAGATACATCCTACTTAAAAGGTTATGCTCTCCCTGAGGACAGTCATAACAATGCCCAACCAGGGCAAATTTGTGAGTAAACATAACGTCTGTCTGCAGGAAACGTGAAACATGGTGTCGATTTGGATGTTTAATCAAGGAAACAGCAGCCAATAATTTTATTGGTTATTATATTGGCGGTAATCGGCCTGCTGGCCAACATCCAATATTTAATTTTAAAGCCAATATCGGCTGATACTGATATTGCACCGATAATATTATGCATCCCTGAAGGAGGGTTATGTCTAAGGACAAGGAGGGCAGCAGAAGTCTGAGAAAAGGTAATGTGACAGCGGCTCACTGTTGTATATGACCTTAAAAAACATCAGGGGTGCTGTGGTGCACATTTTTCTACCAGAAGACCCATCCTGACTGCCCCCTCCCTCCCCACCATCAGCTTTCTAAAATGCAATGAAACATGAAGGCATTGCTATAGAGTCCGCAGCCTGGAATACTTATCCAACCCACAGCATTTGAGATCTTTCCAATGTGGAAAAAGAAACCAGAACACATGAGGGCAGGCCCCAGGAGTGGAGAAAGGAGATGGAGCAGTGGTGGTGAAGAGGAAAGGAGGGGTGGGGTGGGGTACAGTCTGTCACTTTTGATCCAATACAACATACATCAACAGAGCCTCCGTCTAATAGTCCACGACACTGCCGCATACATGCAAGTGATATTGGAAGCCATCAAAGTCCTGTTAAATGTGAGTAATATCAGTGTCAGCTTGATTATAGCTGCAGCACTGAGGCCAGACGCAAACTGATGGGTCTAAGATCCAAAATGGTGGCCGCTCAGGCACTGAGGCTGGCGTGATGACAGTAGGTAATGAGATGTCACCCGACCTTCATGTCCAGGGGGGGTTCTGTCCAACGTGGCCCTTTCAAAGCCAAGTCAGCACTCTTTTTGTGATGCTACATCCAGCATTAGCTGGGTTCCATTAAAATATATTGCAACTTTTTACAGAATTTTTAGAAATTCAGCAAAAGAAAATACACATTTACATGTGTTTTCATCCACAACTGTTATGCGAATATTAGGAGTAGATAAGAGATAAGCAGTAGGTAGCGCATCAAGCAGGGAAAATTCAACTCAGTCAAAAAATTGAAGTCTCTTCATCACTCCAAACATAGCTTGTGGTTTCGTCTCCGGACTATTTTTGCCGGAGTGACGTTAAAGTCACGTGATTTCTAAATCTGACCCTTTTTTTGCTAAATATGTTTCCATTGCACTTATGTGCATTTACCTTTTGTCGATTAACAATTTTCCCACCTCTCTCAAGCGTAAAAACTTTTTTGCAGTATTTCGGGATTTTTTTGAATTTTCTGTGTTTTCACTCAGCCGTTTTTATACACAAATATGAAAATGCGCATAAAAACAGACTGTTGGAAACCCAGCTATTGTTGCTTGGGTGCAAACACATTGACAGATTGACAACCATACTCAAAGGCAGTGTGAAAACCTTTCTTTACACAGAGGTGTAAGATATGTTGTGCGCGACACATTCTGGCTGCATCGCTAAAGTGAATAAATCGCTGCCACTCTAGTCGATGCTCATGAACTCACAGCTCATTTCAGAAGTGTACCAGAAGCAAATCTCTGGTCTGCTTCACACAGATCACGCCTTGATTTTATTTTTGACCGATGCAAAGTTAAGTTGGACTGAGCAGAGCAAGTAATACTTGAATTCAGACACAGGACCGACATGTAATCAGGTCAATTTTTGAAATAAAACACCCTCTGCAGCATGTTTTTTTCTTGACTACATCGAAGTTGCAACCTGTGGCACCCGACCAGAAGTCAGACCAGGTCAGAGGATATTCTACCACCACAACAGGAACAACATACTGTACCAGGTAAACCGTACTGTATGTACTTTACTGCACTTTTATCCACTTTATACTTGTGATTCTTATCCACTTTATACTTGTGATTTATTAAACATATGATTGTTCTGTAATTATCAAAAAATCTAGCAACAAATCATGTTTGGAACATCAGGCTGCAGCATAAAGTAGAAAAATAAACACAATTAATGGAAAAAAAACAAAACAACAATGAAACAAAATGCTCTCTAGACGGGCTGGGTGTGTTCAAGATGTAGATCATTAAATAAATATGTGAATAGCGGTTACCATTTTTTGTGAGTCTCTCCTGAAAAGCCATCATAGTGTTGTACACATGAAAACTGGCAGAGATAGTTGTGTAATGAATAAAACAGAGCCCTGGGAGCCTTCTCTCTCTTGTAGCAAGAAGCCAAATGTAAGCAGTGAGTCTTTCAACACTAAAGCAAGACAATTTGTTCAAAATATCCAGCTCGACTTTCTCCTGTGAGGTTTTGAGTGGAAAGGTAAAAGCAGTACACAGCTACTGACTTGTTTCTCTGAGACAGCACTAATTACAAGTATAAGATATCCCACATCAACAAAAATGCAGATTAAGTGTTTTTGAATAAGGCCATTATTTTATACGCTCAAGTAACTTAAATATTGCTTTACTCATGAGTTTCACCTCCTTAACACATGACACTTCCTCTTTGTGATGGATACACAGTTAATTAGTTCATTATTCTCTCATTGAACAAGCTGTTTGCGAGACTAATAAATGACTTCAACTAATACACACTGACTGTATCCCAAAACTAAGATCAGGAATTACTCATATGCCATATTTATGTATGAACAACTTCCAACAACAAGCCAAACTGCATAACAAACAGGAAAAGTGGAAGCAAACCGTTTACCAGTTAATGACGCCACTGACACTAATTTATCCTCCTCATATCATCATATGTTCACCAGAAAGATTCAAACTCTGTTGCCTTCATGTTACAAACACAACCACCCACCCATCCTCACACACACACACACACACACACACACACACACACACACACACACACTGAACACGCTAAAACTGTACCTAGGAGACGAGTCGGGCTTTGCCAGGCTGCTGGCTCTCCCATAGGGCAAACGGCTCTTCCTGTCGCGAGACACGGCGGTAGGCAGGCGTGAGGAGCGCCAGACCAGGGGGTCAACCTGTTCGCCCCGGGACATGGTGAGTTAAAGAGGGAGGGTTTGCTGTGCCCTGCCAGGCCCAGGCCCCCCTACCTTCTACAGCACTGAAAACCTCCCGTGGCTCCGGACTGTCTTGGTCTGTCCAATCGGGAGTTCCCCTCATACACACACACACATGCAGTCACACACATCCCATCCCCTGCCCCAGAGACACCAGTTACACCAGCAGGTGCTGTCTATAGAAAGCTCCCCATACCACAACTGTGGATGTGCAGAGGGCCAAATGTGTGTGTGTGTGTCTGTGTAAATCTGTGAGACAGATAATTTGATAATTCAAAAAGCTTAACATTTTTAATTTAAGACATCCATTCTTCCTCCTTATCTTTTTTATGAAGTTACTCAGACATGCTCAATCTTCAGGGTCGACTAGAGCCTACAGAAATTCATCACTGTGGAAAATTAGAATCAGAAAAGACTTTCCATGAATACATTTAATTACATTTCAGTGTTTCCAAAGAAGGCAGAAAAAGAAAAGGAGCCTGCGTACCAACCAGGCATGAAGCCTCAAACAAAAGAACATTACAAATCTGAGATATGAATGAAAGTTGACATGGCACAATTTGAGAAGTGCAGAGAAAGCAAGCTGGTCAGACTTTCATCAGCTTGTGAAGTGCACACAAGCAACTTTACATAAAGTGTACTCTTGAAAAAAAAAAAGAATTCCTCACATCTAGGTGAGACAAACGTGCCTTTTGTTATCATCTCATTTTAATGAGCAAAAAGGTTTCTTTGCCCTAAACTAAGATTCACAGATTATCAGAAAAGGGCAAAGAAAAGACAATTTCCATTTCCATTCATGTTGAAACAGAGTATAGAAACACGGACACATGAAAGTTGTAATGTATAGGTAATTCACCCTTCTAAAAGAAAGTCTGCGTTTATTTGGTCAAAAACCGATGAGCGGGAGAGCCAAGAGCCACTGAGATGAAAGTTACTACGCCTGGAAAAATAGTTCCTCACTTCCTAGCTCGAATATTAGTGTGAAGAAGAATTTTTTAAGCACAGAGGTGTGGGTATATATATATATATATATATATATATATATA
>JAQLOL010000015.1:3178305-3196339 GCA_029783665.1 Naso thynnoides | reverse complement strand
ACACACACACACACACACACACACACACACACACACACACACACACACACACACACACACACACGCACACACAAAGACACACAAGTACAGTTTCCTTTATTAAATAATGTCTTTGTGGTGCGTGCCAGCTCTGTGCTTGCAGTGAGCCAGCTCTACCTGACCTGACCTGCCAGAAACGACAGAGGTGGAGTGTGGATTTGACACACCTGTCAGATTTGGCAGGCCTGAGCTGGCTGCGACTGAGAGGTAGAGACAACTGCCATCACAAAGGTCTCAGGGAGGGAAGAAACAGGCACAGCAAGAAAGAGTCAGATTGTGAAGGAGGGTGAGAAAGAAGCACAAGATGAATCACTGGAAGTCAAATGGCAGGAAAGCCAGGAGAAGAGACTTAGAGCTGAGAGGGAGGATTTGACTAAGGCTTGTGAAGTGGAGGACATTAGACTACCTGTTTATCTGTACTCTGCACTAAGACACTTCTGTTTTCACATCACACACCTGTTTAGACACACAGCTGCAACTGAAGGTCGATGACACTGATAATACCCCTTCAAATGGGCTATACTGTTGAGCTTAATAACATCTTTGCATCTTGGAATATATGTGTTTATGTGTGAATCTGAGACAGAGAGTTGTTACTTCAGTCTGCCAGTGGGCTGCAGTAGCACTGTGTCCATCTGCTGCTGTAGCTGAAGGCCACGGCTGATTGGCTAATGATGTTTTACAGGAGACACATTAGCCAGATCACACAGCTGACTGAGTTGGTTTCATCTGAGCTATGCAAGCATGGCTAATGATAGCAAAAATGAAAAGCTTCAGCTTTAGTTTTCACAGAGCAGTGTAGTGTTGCAAGTGGATGCGTGCCTAGTCAGCTTTTAAACCCCTCTTTAGACTTTAGACCTCTCGACTTGAAATAGTTCAGAGTCTGTAATTTGTAGTAAAATTTTGCTTTCAGACCAGGTTATTGCAGTGCTGCTCAGCCTGCCATTGCTAATGTAACAGAAAACTCTCATAATGAGTTCTACTGGAGAATACACCTCTTGGGTTGCATTATGAATCGTATGCTGCATCATTTGCTGTCCATCACTATGGTTACACCAGCGATCCTCGCAGCCAATCACAAGTTTTGAATGGCAGCTCAAATTCATGAGGCCAGTGAGATCATAAATAAAAGGCAGTAAAGTGTGTGAAGTGGTCTTGCCTGGTTGAGGTGGGTTAACAGACGGAAATCTTGAATCCATCAGAGCCACCACCTTGATGGAGATTTGGACCATCCCTCCAGCACAATTAAATGATTATGATCTTTTCCTTCTGCCTTTGTCTCTGCCCCTTCGTATCGGCTGTCTCACTTCACATTTTTCCTTCCTTTTCTTTCTCCTCTCATCCTCCTCAAGCTGAAGAGTGTTCCTGCTGTTTGTCATAATGACACAATCTTAGCCTCTCATCCTCCATCTCTGCTTCCCTTGTTCCCGCTGCTTCTAACTCTCTGTCTCTGTGTCTGTCTCATTTCCCCTGATGCGTTTATGGACAGAGAAAGAATGCCTCTCCCTCTCTCTCTTTGTAAAATATTCTTCCCAACTCTCTCCCTCACTTCCATGCTTGTTCAACCTATCCAACCATCTCACTGTGGCTCCTGGTCACCCTTTCTCCTCTCCTCATTTACTCTGGGTTACAATGTTAAGATTAGGTTGTCAGTGCCATTTTACTTCTCAGGGCTGCTTCATTGTTTTGGACTTTGTCTGTGTCTCAGTCTCCTCCCTCTTTGGTACCTTGGACACAGTGCTGCTTTTTGTGTTATTGACCTTTTACCTTGAGTCACCTTGGATGATCAATAAACATCTATCTATCTATCTATCTATCTATCTATCTATCTATCTATCTATATATCATCTATCTATCTATCTATCTATCTATCTATCTATCTATCTATCTATCTATATATCTATCTATCTATCATCTATCTATCTATCTATCTATCTATCTATCTATCTATCTATCTATCTATTAACAATTTGAAAATGATCAGTGCACAGAATATGTTTGAATTTGCTACTAATATTCTAAGATTCTAAAGTTTTTGTTGCAATGTTTAAAAAAAAAAATCTGCTTATATAGAAACAAATGCATACTGTTATGATTTTAGCATCTAATTATTGAACATGCCGAAGACATGATGACACATGGAGTCTATGTTTTGGGTTTTCTTTTTTTTACAATTCATTCATTCATTATCTGTAACCCCTTATCCTTTGCAGGTTCACTTGAATGCACCATGAAGTTGTGCCTGTCTGATAAATCTGTCCATAAAACAAAAGGCTTCAGCCAGCGGCTCTTAAATTGACACATTATTGTGTTTAGTCCACAATAAAAACTAAAGTGCCACTTTTTGAGAGGTAATGTTCAGAACTCTTTGTATTATTTAATCAAAGGATTTTGTAATGATTATAGCTGCCAACAGTCTTTATGCTCAGCTAAGCTAACGAGCTGCTAGCTGTAGCTTTCTCTCTCCTTAAGGCAACAATATATAACTCTGAGCACAACCCACAGCCACTAAAACGAAACTTCACATTGCATGTCAATATGTTGCACAAAACAGCAATTTTAGTAAAACTGGGTGATATTTTATGGAGAAAATGTCCTCTGCTTTTCCCTCTAATGTCCTACGACTGTTCGGCCTTAACTCTGTGATTCACGGAGGTTCCTGAAAGCAACGTGAAGGCTGCCTGCAGACCGAAGCTGCAGCTGCAGCAGTGGGTAGTTATTGGGGACAGCTCTGCTAAATAAAAGGCTGCAGACAGACAGAGCAGTCGCAGGACAACAGAGGGAAAACCAGAGGACATTTTCATAAGGTGACCCAGTTTTACTAAAATTGTTTTGTCTGACATATTAACGCACATCGTTAAGTTTCATTTTTCGAAGCTGTGGCTTGCAGTCAAGTTACATACTGTTGCTTTAACAGACATGAGAGTGGTATCAGTCTCCTGAATAAACTCTCAGAGAGTTTTCCATACAATTTGAGGTGAAGACACAGTTGAAAATGTGCATCAGTGTAAATATTAACTTCTGCAGCAAAGCAGCTCGACTCTTCCCTGTAAAAACTTCCTTACGTGGCTGATGCTGCAAAAGCCATAATGAGAAACATTTTCCACAAAGGCTGGTATTAATTTTCAACACCATGAATATCAATGATATCCACCAAAGTTATGTTTGTAAAAGCCCTAACTGGACTTAATTAAGCGTACTAAGGTGATAAATCAGTCGACTTCCATTCCAGCTCGGATCCTGAAAAATAATTGGTTCACTAATTCAAACCAGAGACGTTAGCTTGCTTCTGTGACTTCTCAGCAACCTCTGGCCCAAATGAGACCCAAACCAACACCAAACTACTGTTACACATCGATCTGGAGAGCAACGCACCTGGACTGCATCTCTTGGGTCTTGAGGCTGCTGGCGGACGGTGCGGTGCTGTTGGTCTGCTGGCTGAGCTCCACCAGGGACTGGTAGTACTGCTGCTGCTGCTGCTGCTGCTGCTTGTAGCGCGACAAGATGAAGAAGAGACCCAGGATGCTCTTCAGGTTGCCATTCCTGATCTCTGCAGGGAGAAAACGGAAGGAAAACGTGGGTTGACGTTGTGCTGTGATGCTACTTCACGATCATTTGGATTCATCTCACATCCATACATTTTTACTTTGTAAAGTAAAGCCTGGCACACACTTTTAAAAAATTTTGTAAATGCGAGAGCACCCACACATGATAACAAATAATGACAGATTTTCCAGTTTTGTTCTTATAGTGTGCGGTGTGCAACGAGCAGCACACCACACACTAACAGATTCTGTCCACAAACAACCAGAGTCTCGAATCTCAAAATTTGAAATTTCACACGGTCAAGAGTAAACAAACATGTTTACTACTGGCCTGATTAGCCTGGTTAGCTACTTGGTACATCCACTGCGGTAGCAATTTCTGTCCGACTCCTCTCCTTGTCAGTTCGATTGTGATATGTTTTACAGGACACGTTGTACAAACACTTGCGTTGTTAACAAGCTGGTCCTCCATTTATGAGGTCCATCTCACATTATGCTCTGCGTTTTTCGTCACCATGGCTATGTTTGTTGTGTTTCTGTCATCAGTCAGCTTGCTACTTGATTAGCTGTTCGGTTCCATGTGACAATCCACAGAATGCGTGCTCAGCTGTCCTCAGTGTTCCCCCAACATAACTGGATTTCTGATCAGAAATATTGAGCATGTTTAATATTTATGGTTTCAAATCAGGGTGGCCCCAGTCGTCTTCTGAGCAGATCGGGGAGGGTAAAATCACTCTTCGCACACCTCACATCCCAGGAAAATCTGGCAAGATAATCTGCATAACCATGAGATAATTAGGACTTTGCTGACTTTGATTGGTAGGGGGAAATCAGGCTCAAAATTGTAGCATGTACCCTGCTTAAAACACAGCTTTACCCTGCATATACCCCCCAGTAGAGCAAATAATCCTCTTGGAATAACCCGTTTTTGCAGGTGATAGTGCAGAACATTTATCTAGAACCAAAACAGTCCTTTGTGAATAAAAATATTATTTTCCAGACCATTTACTCTAGGTTTGAACACTGTGAAGTGAACATATGTTGACTTTTTACGTAAGGCACTTGGGAATAAAGCTGAAGTGTAGAAAGCATTAAAGTTTTCTAAGAGTAATTATACACTAGAAGTAGACTGGAGTAGATGCTGACATTTTAGATGGTGATATATAATCGCCATTTAAATGTATTCAACATAAAGCAACACTTACTCCTTATAGGAATAACCTAGGCCACTGCTCACATGAAGAACCAGTTTTCAGATCCACACAAAATCATCTGCTCACATACATGAGCTAATCTTACACACAGCTGCCTCATTTAGGAGTGAAGCTCAGCATGGGAACTTCTGGACTGGTGTGTTACTGGCAGAGGTCTGGTGTGAGGTTAAATTTGTGGCCAGACAGCCAAAAAAAAATATGACAGGAACTTCAGTTACAGTTCTGCTTTTGCCGAGCAATGAGGAGCAGATCGTGTATTTATAGGTGCTGTTAGGGCATTGGTGTTAAATGGCACAGATGACACATTTATGTGTATTGATAAAGGCGGAAACATTTATATGGATGTAATAAAAGGGAAAATTATAACACCAGAGATGGATTTTACTTCCTATATGACTAAGTAAAATGAAACTCCAAACAGTAGTGAGACAAGGGCAAGGAAATAAGAGTAAAGGCTTTTACACACCGGATGCGTTTTTTTCATGTGAATAATACACATTAAAAAAAAAATGTTTCGAATTGCTGATTCAGCATGAGTAATTTCACAACGAATGTGAACATCACGCTGCTAAAGAGCCAACCTTTTAATATTTGGATCGAGATCGATTTTTACGAACACTCGCAATGTGAACAAACCATCATCCAATCAAAATGGCTGTGGGGAACAGACGTCACCTCCATACCCCACAGCAACGACAATGGCTGACAAGCTCATTATCTGGGCCCCTTAGCTAACTTTTCACATATCTAAGCTTAAGGCTGACACCCGCCAGCTGTGAATGCCTGTGACGTGTGCTGTCGTATTTTTACTCAGTATTTTGTTTGATGGCTGATAAGTTCTACTATGTTTTGATTTCATACTTGTAACATGTGAGCCCACTTTTCCCACTTTGGAATGAGCTGTCAGAACTCGTCTGCAAATTCGTATTCCGGTGTTTCTGTCGCAAATTCGTGTCGTTGTGAATATTTCATGTCCGAACAATCCGCATTTTTGTGTTGTTTATTTGTTGCACACCTAGTGTGTAAAAGCCTTATGTATAAGAATTAAAGAGATGAAATTCCTGTTTCAGGTACAAGATCTCCAAAAAACTGCAGCCCTGCAGATAAAGTTTCTTTTAAAATTTGCTGAGCTGGCAATAGCAAGAGAGCTCCTAATCAATAGGTAACTTTGTCTAGAGTCTAAATCATATCCTCAACAGTTTCTGAGTTTATCTCAGACACAGCTTACACAAATACATCTCTCACGGTCTCCTTCACCCACAGCCCAGAGGGGGTTCAGCAGTCACAGCGGAGGAAGAATTGATCACTGTGGCTAACGCACCCATTTGTGAAATGGACTTTTCATATGAAACCCTAAGTGAGAGCTGGCACACAGAGGCACAGGACGGATGGCAGCGGCTGACGCAGGGCTTTTTGCTGCATTTTTCAATCTGGCGAGGCTCAAACGTTCTCCCCAGCCATCCATGTCTATGCTGTTTGGAGACTGTGGAAGCTGGGGAAGATTAATCTCTTGGGGGTGTTTTCCATTTTCTTACCACTCAGAGGCGGTGATTTATACTAAGCCTCACAGAGATTCTAAACAGCAGGGTTAGCAGGGTTCTCTGTGCTTTTGGGAGAAACAATGTGGCAGATTCAGCCGTCCAGAGAGCCGTTGTGGACTGAAACTTGTGGCAACTAGTAAAAGGAATGAAAATGACAAAGATGAGGACATGAGGAAGAATGTTACTTCAGAAGCCGAGTGGGGTTGTTTTGGTATAACTTCACCAGCTATCAAGGTGCATGGAGGATGAAAAAGGTCTTTGGGAAGTGAAAAAGCTCCAGTAACACTTGAAGTTAATTAGAACAACTAATTCTGCCTCTGTCATGGGGCCCCAGAGCTCCAGGAAAACTGATGCATGACAATTTATGTGAAAAACAGCAGTGTTGACTGACATGATGAGGGGTGCTACTGTCACCCAATCTCTTGCAAGTAATTCATTCTTTCTATCTGTGTGTTCCAGCCTTTTTTTGGATTAAGCTCCAAAATTTCTTCTCTTCGATTCATTCTTACCACTTTGTGCTTTTATGTTGCTAAAGCCTACAGCACATTCAAGTTTGATCAAATAACAACACAACCAATGTTTGGCTAGGTACTGTTGAAGCATGTAGCGTAGATACGGGGAGGAGCAGTTGGTTAAAGCAGGGGTTTGCAGTTTCTCTTTGGTGTCATCACACAAAAATTCCATAATAACCTTTCAGCATATTGTAATTCAGGTGGTCTGTCCAGTGAAAATAGTGCCTACAGGCGACACTGTCAGCCATCTTGAGTCAGGCTGAAATGGATCAGGTTACTCTGCTAGAACTTCCCCTGCAACTGTTTCATCTCACTGTGAATCTTTGCTGCAAACTGGCCTTAAAACACAAGCCACAGTGAAAACACTGAGGGGAGGGAGCAGCAGAGTTGTTTCAAAAGGAGTCTTGTGCTACATCTAGAAGCAATCATATCATTTCCAGCCGTGATTTGTACATAAAGGAGCTTGGACAATAGTTCAGTGATTACAAGATGACTTCCATAAGGAATTTGGTTTACATTAACATTATTATTAATTTAAATATGGTCTATTTTTCATATTTCTTTAATATCTACTCCTACTCGTATAATTACTCTCTTAATACATCTTTCATCATTTCTTATCCGACGTTATGTTGTTTGGTCAGAAGAACTACAATTCAAAGAAGAACAAATATTAAACATTTGATCATATGAAGCTTTTTCCAACATCATAGTGTTTGAAAAATAATTATCCTCATATTTAAAGAGATGTTAAATGCCCAAACTTCAAGCACTTTTACTGGCAACAATCAAGATGATGTAGAAGAGATTTGAGCATTTTGGATATTTCCAAATATTTAAATATTTAGCTTCTCATCTGGTTATTTACTTTTTTCTTTTTTTTTTCTTTTTAGAACTCTCTAAGGTGAGCCACCTTGTGAAATTCTTAAGGCTTCTGGGAGTTTTGTAAGAAGTTGTAACAGAGAAATAGAGGCTTATTAGTAGTTTACATGGTTTCAAACTATTTTTTTCTTCTTCTTCCTTCAGAGAGAAGTTAGTTCGAAAGTCACAGAAGACTTTGGAAGAGGTAAAGAAAAAGTTCAAGCACGGCTGGGAATATTCTGTTTTCCCCTCAGACAATACATCTCCAGCCAAAGTTTTTCTTTATAACTCCAGAGTCGTTTACGTCTCTGCTTCCACTGTTGCCCTCATCCTCTTTGTGAAAGCTTGAATGTAATCAATTCAATTTGAATTCCCAATTAATTGTTCAAATGTATGTTTCCTTCCTCTGTTCTTATTCCACAGTTTACCATTTTTGCCGCCACCAAGGATATTCAATATGCTTTCTTACCCTCACACTAACCCTCTGGTTTAAAGAACAAGGGTATAGCCCTTGATGACCCAGCACAGATGAGTATTAAAGCGGACTAATGGAATCATTTGAAAACATTTGCACCCACTGAGATCAAGCATGAAGGACTTTATTGCGGTGAGCAGGTCATACTGTAGGCTGCCTGCTGAGAGCCTGTTCTGCTGAGGTTTCAGCTGCAGTAGAAAGAGACTTTAATGATCTGTTTTGAGGACCCCTAACTGTAACCATTAGCAACTGCAGGAAGTGTGTGTTTTGGAGATTTACACCTTAATTTTTACGGCTGATACCTGTAGAAGATTATTCCACTCGAAGTAGTTTTGCTTTTACTGTGGTTAGTTTTTATGATGTGTTCTTATTGGGGATCAGCTATCAGTCAGCTCAAACTTTTTTCTTAAGAACAAGATTAAAAGGCTTATAGTACTGAGAAGCATCACCAGCAAAACTTTTATTTTATTTTTCTATGGTACAGCGTGCCAGTTAGGCACTCCTCTCTTGGTGCTGTGCAACACATTTTTATAGCAAGTTAAAAAATTTCAGCTTTTCAACTCAAGGCGCAGGATTCCACCGCTCGTCAACACCACTTCTGACCAGAGAAGCCAATTAAATCAAGTAGGAAGAAGGCTTTACTACTTACCATGCCCTTCCTGTTTTATCGCTAAGGAAACAGTAGCAGAAAAAATAGGATAGAAGCGACCACAGATGAGAAGTTAATACTGGCTGCTTTTTTCCTACATCCTTCCGATGTGTCTTTGAAACAGCTGCGCCTGGTGCGACGCATTTCTGTGTGATCGAACCTTAATTAAGAGTCTACGGCAACACTGATGTCTTTGCTGCACTTGAGCCAAATGAATATGTGGATGTTTAGCATGTTCATCATTTTAGTGCTGTTAATGTGTGTTAGCATGTTAAACTTGCTAATTAACTCTAAAAAAAAGTGCACAAAGTACAGCTGATTCAGCCTCTGTTGGTCTGGACCATTTAAATCTGTATTTTTTGAACTACAATCACACCAATGTTGACTTGCCATATTTTTATCGGTTATTTTTTGAAAGATCCACATGAACCACTTTTTATATCAATAAAGTTGATCCAATCAAAAGTACAAAAAAATAGGTTAACAAAAAATAGTTAACCTTTTAAACTGGTCTGCCTGTTATTCCCATTCTTTCTTTCTCCCAAAACAGTAAAGAACACAAACAGCAAGTGACTGGAGTTGAGTTTTCATTAAAACAACATGACCGGTTACTATAGCTACCATGTGACTGCTTGCTGACAAGCAATGTTGCATTATTAGGGCAATTTAACTTAATTTTTCAAATGGAGGTACCAGGGCAACATTAAAAAAACTACATTGCAAACACTGAAGGCAAAGGAATATCATTGAAATGTTTTAATTGTGTATTTTCATGTCTTTCTCGGCTAAAATCACAAAAACACTGAATCCGTCTGTAAGTTAGCATGTCATTTTACTAATGAGACTGTTTGTCACCCCTACCAACGACAACATTTTCACATCACGTGTCTGTCCTCTGCTCCGTATGTTTTGAAGAGCTGATCAGCCACGGTGAAACACGAGGGCAGAGGGTACGGGCGTGTATGAGAGCGTATCATTCTCTCCTCGTCTTCATCATGTGGCGGTGTAAAGTTTAGCAGCTCCAGACAGAATTCTGCAGCATACTGGTGAAGTGTATTGTAAAGTCCTAGATTGTTTAATATTAGTTATTAGGGTCAGTAGATCCTAATTCATTCTCCATCAGATTCTATGATCTTAATTTAGTAAATGTACTAGTCACAAACTCTTTGGTAGAAGTGACACAGAATCTCTGTCATGCATTACTTTCTTTTCCTGCCTGAAAAAAGGCTTCAGGCTTGTTCTCATAATTGCCTACAACCTCTCTTAGCGGAAATGTGTGAAGAGGAACCATAACTCTCTTCAACAAGATGAGTTTTTCCGGAACTTCAGTTTACAGCCTCCCACCAGAGAGATGCAAGGTGACTTCTGGAGAGGTTATTACATTAAGTGAGCTCTTTCATGAAAGGAATAAACTACTGTGTCTGTATGCGCATCAAACATTCCACTTTATTTAATTCCCACAGCTTGTAAAACTGTAACAAAGACAGCATAAACCAACCAACAGAGTCAAAAAATTCCCTGATCTGATTAGGCATTGTCAAGAAATTAACATCTAATTCAACTCACTAACACACCAAGCATATGTGAAGCAAGTATCGACAATAAGGCTGACAAACGCAGAGAGTGAGGCAGAGAGAGACTGAGTAAAGGGAGTGATGAAACGTAGGAGCAACAGCGGTGGCCACAGTAACCCAATAGCCCATATATTTACAGACCCACTTTGAAATTCCAGGCCTAGCGAGTCACTTTGCTGTTTTTAGTGCTGTAGTTGGGGACGCAGAATTTAGAGCTGTCGGTCAGTGTGTCAGGCTGTCAGAATATTTCTGCTGCTGCTGAGGTCAAGGGCACACTCACCTCTTTAATGTTTAAAAGGGAGCAGAAACAACATGGGGCCTGGGCGAGCACAGGTCCTAAATAACAGCTGGAGACAATTTCTGCTAGAGTAATTGAGACATGCCTGTAGGTAAGGGACTCGTGAAAAACAGTCAGTCAGAGAGAATTAGTTTGGATTTAGTTCTCCCGACTGAAGCTGTTGACATGTTGTTTTTTATACTGTAAGAGTGCAACATGTGTCAAAACATCCATACCTGTTGTTTTCTATGTGATCCTGCACACTGGTAGCATTAAGACATATCTCTTTGTTCCCTTTCTCACCCCTAAACTTTTAAGACGCGTGTTCGATCCGTCTGATAGATTTCACTCTAGTCAATGTGTGTGCTTCCACATGTGTGTGGCTGTGACTGTGTTGTGTATCTACTATGCAAAGAGTACAACACATCAATTAGGCACAAAGCAGACCAAGTTGGACAGGAAGTCAGTATCGTAAGACTCTGGTCACGCCTAATGAATGCACGGGCAGAGTGTGCGAAGGCAAGACAGGCAGGTAGGAGTCCAGCCGTCTGAATAGATTAATTGTACTTTTTTTTCCCCACAGCATTTGATATTTTGATTGTCATTGGGCTGTTAAGAGGTTTTATACAAATATGACAATAAATACTTCTGAACACAATAACCTACCCTGCCTTGAACACACTGTAAGGCTTCAAAGAAGCAACAGTTTTTTTTCCACATTTTTCCTCTGTCCATTAAGAACACGGCAACTACAGTTTTAGCGGTTTTGAAATTTCCAGACAATTTAAAGGACTAATCATCTTTACAAACATGACTCTCATGGAACAGCAACAATTTGCTCTACAGACATGCTAGCTACAGGATGTTTTATCTATTGTACAGGTGCAAAATGGGACACATCACATGGTGCTGTAGGTCAGATTACATCTGGAATATTTTTTCAAGAGTCCACAGAGGAAGGCAGTTGGGTTGATTTACAAATTCAGGTTGAATCTTAAGTTCCTCCTACAGAGTACATATCAAGTGTAAAACTAAATCAGAACAAATACAGTAATTTGCAGCTTAACTGTAATTTTAACCATGGCCTTGTGAGACAATTTTAGCTTATCAATCAATTTGGCCAGCAGACATTTGGAGCACTGCTGCGGTCATGTAGTCATGTAATATAAGCCATGTACTCTGTACCCTGATGGTCAGAAGGCGAATCCCTCTCTGGAGTTTTTATCCTCCCACAATCCCCTTTGATGCCCTAATGATTGCCTGCAGTGCCATAGTGAAAGCTTGGGATGGAGAAACTGTGCACCCTGTCATGATACCAACGTGGTAAATTCCATTGCTGTGAAGTATCATTGTATGTCTTGGAAATAGGTTCTGACCAGTTTTCTGAGGATATCTGGTGCTGTGAAGAAATGGAAAGCTAATTACAGACGGTTGAGTGGTGCTGGTGCCACATTAATATTCCAGGTCTAAAGATTAGAAATACAACAGGGAGATGCCTCTTCTGCTGAACCACTTATTCGATTAAGAGTTTAATAAGGCCTTGTATGGAGGATTGTTTATTCTTCTTACCTTCTGCTGAGAGCCCTTGTACATTCACTCCTCTGGCGTCCAGGAAACTGAGGCAGGCGTCCACATTCTCGATCTGTCGAGAAGACAGCAGACGGTCAGCACAAAGGACAGACACAACAAGAATGTGACGATACTTATCATTCAATGAGCCTAAATGTCTCAAGCCAGAGGGCTAAGAGGATGGGGGCGATCAGCGTTATTAGCCATAAAGCATGCTATTGTGTGGTTATACCCGACCCCCGCTCGACCCTGGCACCCGGCTGTGTGACATACTGACCGCAGTGTATCACCACCTACACAGCCCGGAGTGCAGCCTGCCTTGGCATGTCACACACATGCCCGTATGCATCCATGTAGATTGGAATGGGTTCATATTGTACAGAAACTACAGGCAAGTTATACAGTAAAATCATACATGATAAGCATTGTGTACACACACACTTGACCAAAAAAACACACCATGTGGATCAGTATGAACCACTTTATGCGTTCGACAGCATTGTCAACAACTGACATCCCTGTGAAGTGGTGTCAGTTTCACAAAGGCCCGCTACAGTTGCAGTTATTAGGGGGATTTTTGCATTCCTTGACAGTGGCAAACGGTTGGCTCCATTTACACTGTGGCCGGCCGCCAACACCCCCCAGGAGGTCTGTGATGACGAAGTCAAAGGTCGGAGCACACGCTTTAGCGCAGTGTGCCAGGGCCACAGAAGGGGCAGGCCGGGCAACGCAGCCAACGTCCAGCAGGCAATGATGATTCATGAGCTGGAACTCCCCTCAGCTCGCTAAATCTCTCTTCCTCTTGGTCTGTCTTTTCAGTGCTCTCTCGTTCAGTGTTCCTGTAGCCCTTTATTAGCAAGAGGGAGATCTGTAGATGCAGACTAATGAGTCATATCTGCACACAGGCCATTTGGATACTTGCTGAGTCTTCTGTTACTCATAATGAGCTGAACTATATTGTCCCCAATGGCTTAATAATATGTATTTCTGTGACATATTATTCGATTGAGAGAATTAGCCTGGTCTTAATGTGCCTAAAGCCACAGAACATGGACAGTTTTATGAAGTTTTCTTACGGTCATTTTGCAGTTATAACAAATTTCCACATAACGGACTTTCTGCTTGCTTGTTTGTCGAATGATGCAAAGAAGTCCAAAATAACTACCTACATATTATTCTATCACAATAAACAATTTGACGTGATTTTCTTTCATTCAACTTGAAAAATCTTAGAGACATACCATGCATGTCCCTTTTTGACCTCATGTATTACAGTCATTGTTTAACAAGAAATGTAACACTGTATGGTTGCAAGTGCATACCATGTTTAGACCTGATCCCAAGTAAAATGCAGTCAAGTGTTATCCAGCCATGCAGATACTTTGATTTTATTTTCCCTTGAACTGAGATTTTTGCCAGTATTTTAATACCAACAATGTGGCTGGAATTTTTTATTTGTGGTGCATTAATTTTTTTCTAAATCTAATAGAATTATCAGCAGCTTTCATGAAATGGTGTTTCAGCTGTCTGCCCACTTGCTACAGAGGAAACAGTCTTAATGAAAACTGTTCCTATGATTATCCAGAGTTAAGCCAGCCAGCTCACATGGAATAGATTTTATGTGAATGTAGAGAACGTGCAGATTTTGGCATCTTATCTCTGACCTCATCGCTTCACACAAGGAAGCACTGAGCTCAGCACGGCCGTGAACAGCAGAGCCTACAGGTGGGTGCTGAGGAGGTGTGGCTTTTCACATGCCCCACCTCCATGGCAAAAGTTCTCACGAACAGCAGCAGCAACAAGTACAAAACACAGCATTTATTTCAGCCTCTGCCCCAAAACATCTGCTTACATTCAAATTAAATAGCATGATTACGTTAATTCTTCTGTGTTGTGTATCTTAACGATTGTAACCATGACCATAAATATCAGCCATCTTTTATTCAGTCCTTATTCTAACCCAAACCATGATCTCTCCTGAAATCTCATCAAGCATTTTTTATGCCTAAATCACATCAAACTTAACCAAAGTGTCGTCAAATCATCGAGTAGATTTATTTTTTATTTGTCACAGTCTTAAAAGCCATACACAAAAGATGTGGTCCAGCTGATAGTGGTGTCAAATGAGAGGGGGCTTTTTTGTCTCTTTTCAGAGGGCCTTGACTAACAGTCTATTTTGTCATTTAAATTAGAGCTATTATGCTTTTCCGTCTTTCCTGACCTAGCATCAAACCAAAACAGAAAAAAAGCATTCACACACTCAAATCTGTACAAAAAATCTTTTCTTTCATGCAAGCTTTCGGTCAGAGACCTTCTTAAAGGCACTAACAGGCAGCGAGAAGTTGTTGTAGTGCAGTGGTTAAAAGCACATCTCTGGATTAACCTGAATGCAGAGCACCTGTGTCAATCTGTTCGCCCTGTGTAGTTTAACATCAAGGGAAATGTAGTTCTTATTGTAGTGGATTACAAATAGCGGACACGGTGTCTATAGAGAGTGAAGAAACACTAACATTAGAATATACAGTATTTACACTATACACAATGACAAAAGTAGAGTAAAATGCTATGGAGAACATCAGGCTACAGCCATCTGACCTATAAATGTTATTACGATGTCAGATACTCATGTTAAATAATGCCAAAGTGTCACATAATGAGTTACATGCATTTGGAAGTGAGACCTGCTGTTTCCTTGGCTCTGCATACTATGTTTGAGGAGATTTTTTTTAAACTGTGATATGGGCATAACTGTTCTGCGCACACAGTGCTCTGCCTGACCCCTCCCCCGCTTTGCTCAGACACCGCTGTGCTCTGCTCTCTGCTTCATGGATTACATTGTTAGGACTTTGTTTGACGTGGCTCCAATTAAGTGCTTTTTGCAGGCGAATGAAGGACAGTTAATTTTGTTAAACTTTCCTGAAGTGGCGAGCACCAGACAGAAGTGCTGCTAGCAGACTGCATTTCCACTGTTGCTCTGTCGTGTTGAAGAGGGAGAAGCGCAAGCTGTAAGTAACATTTTATCAGTGTCCTTGCTGTGTTTATTTGTGTCAGTAAAGGAGTTGTGAGTACAGCGGAGTGCGGAGGTGCACATGGAGAAGGGAAAGGAGGAGTAACCGACACAGACCGTTTTGAGGGAATGCAGAAAAATGAAGGGAAGAGAGAGAGTCACAGTTTTCTAAAGATCTACAAACTTTACTGTTCGGTTAGTTGTGTCTAGTTGTTCTACAGTAGTCCAAAATTTTAAATCAAAGACCTGAAAATGAGGCTAATGTCTTCTTTAAACATAATTTAACTACTTTAAACAGTTTTTATAAGCAATTCAAAGGGAAAGGTCATTGACACATCCTCTGTCTCAGCACCAGCAGTTGTTGAAGAATTGCTGTCATCTTCTCTCCACAGACTCATTTGTTTACATTGGTTGCATGAATGGGAAGCCCTGTGGAACAAGAAGTCGCACACACAGCTTCTGCATCTGCCTAACTCACAACATCCCAACACCACACACATTCCTACAGCAGGCACCCACCGCCCTCACATGTGGGCTTCCACATTCTCTTCAAACATGCAGCACACACACAGACACATGTGTGCCTGGTGCTAGCTTGTTTGATTATCCCACACAAACTCTCAGAAGTTTGTATGTGGAGCAACATGTGCCGAGCAGCATTTGTGAGCGCTCATTACTTCGGTCTAAATTAGACTGACCGCAAGGATGATGTGGGATGAAGCTTTTCTCCAAAATAAACAGCCTATAGACAATATTTGCATGATAACAGACATTTTTTTTTTTTATTCAAGGGGACGACTCAATTAGGTTCAATTCAAATATTTATAACCAAAAGCTTGGGAGGCCTTGCTGTAGCATTTAGCATCTGTTCTGCAGGCAGTGTCAGTGTTCAAGTGTGTGTTTGGAAGCTGATTTAATGGCTGATAAATGCAAAAAGGAGTGAACTCATAAACACACAGTAAATCTCTTTAGTAGGACAGATCTCCATCTTTTAATGGTTTTACAGGACAGGCATCTCGATGAAACCTGTGGCTTCTTCCTCTAAGCCTTCAAGAGGCCGCTGTTTGTTTTTAGTAGGCCTTAACTCTAAAATGACGTAAACAGCGGAATAATGATTGAAGGCGTTGATGACGGCTGGGGCATTAATGTTCTGCAGGGCTCTGGCGATGTTTAACTGCTAGTTTGGTGGGCGGTTTGGCTTTGCGGCATCCTGTAACAGCTTCTCAAGAAACCGACATCATTTATTTTTCCGACGCAGACTGGCATCAAACAGGTCCACATAAGCCATTAAAAGCAATTTGGAAAAGCACATTTTGATGAGGCACACTTCATCCAATCACAGTGTTTAGAGCGGGAAAAAGAGCGCGAGATTTCAGGAGTAACAGGAGGCGACATGTGCAACAAGCACTGCGGGAAGAAACTTCGCCACTAAGCTTGAAATAATAATGAAGGAGAGCTGTTAAGTTTCTGCAATAATCATTTTCAACAAAGCAATGTTTGACTTACAGAGCCACAGTACAAATCAAAATATCACATTCCATCTGACACAAGCAATAGAGCGGAGAAAAGCCTGTACAATGGCTGCATGACAAGAGGCTTGCAGAGAAAAACTGCATTCCCTGCTTCAACCTGTCCATCACAATCTCCAAAAATAACTGAAGAGTTGGTGTTAGTACTTTAAACCCTCCTAAATCTAACGTGGCATCAATTTAACACTAAGATATGTTTTACAAAATATTTAATAACTTTTGAACTGTTCAAGTTACAAACTAGCTCTAAATTGTGTTCAAACCGTTTTTAGCCTTCTGAGGCACTTTGAATGGTGCCAGTGTGACGTTCAGGGCCGATTTTGTGCTTGGCGATCAATGATGTATGACACCTTGATGTTTACTTTCAGAGGTGATACTGAGAAAAGTATAAAGACATCACCAAAAATATGTTTTTGCAAATTGTGTGCTAAATAACGCACAGGATAATATGCAAATAAATGGCTACAACTCAGTGAGGAAAAGGTGAATTTGCACCAAACTTCACATGGAGCTTCAAAACATCTGAATACAACTTTCCACATTGAAAAAAACAAAAATTCCCAAGCTGACTATGGCGTTATCCAACAAAAGACAAGCTTTTTTAATTATTTTTTTTAGACAAATATGGTATGCTCATACAAAAGCAATGCTTGATTATGACTTCAAATTTGACATGAAAGAGTCAGTTCCTCTGAATCATATGATGTATAACACTTGATATTGAGTTAAATAAGCTAAGGATTGGCAAAAAAATATAAAACTTTGTCCATGCATTTCTTTGTATGTTGTTTGTAAGTTTCAAAGGGTAAGCAAGAGGTCAAGGTTGAGGGAGCAGAGTTCTTATCTATCCAGCACCATCCTTTACCACACACAAGTCTTGAAAGACAACTGAAATTCATAGGAGGCTGCAGACCTCCAGATGAAGAGACGGTCAGCCTTGCTGCCTTGTTTGACAGCGATTGGTCAGCGATCAAATCAACAAACTAGATCATTTAATGACGAGGAACATCTGCGCCACTTAAAGATGGTTACAAAATGTAGCTGAAAGCTTTGGGGACATTGTGCAAGAGGGTTGTGTGATGGAAAGTTGCAATTTCAGTGGTAAAAAAATTAACCTCTAGTTTGATTCTTATTAGTCAAAGGATCATACTAAGAATTTTAGCAGCTTCGTTTACAGATTTGCCAACAATTATCATATGCACATGAAATTTTGGATCATCAAATGTATTGACAAAATTCAAA
>JAQLOL010000015.1:3130281-3167364 GCA_029783665.1 Naso thynnoides | reverse complement strand
TAACCTTTAATAGCCTTTTGTGTTTTTCCCTCCTTGATTGGAGTGGTTTTATTTTGTATAAGTTTTATAGCTCTATGTAGCCTAGTAATCTTTCATAGCCTATTGATTTCTCTGCTTGGAGAACCTTTATCAATAAATATCCCTTGCCTTGAACCCTGCGTCTGTGTCCTGTGTCCGAGCCTGGTCCTGACAGTTTCATTGTTTCTAATGGCACCTTTGGTGAAACTGTAATTGCAGGCACACTACTCTCCCAGAGTTCACGTCAGAAGATAGTAGGGATGGGCATTTCAAGTTAAAATGCTCTTTGATAGACGCTTGACAATGATTCAAAAACTGCTGCACCCACACGCCCAACAAAGTGTGAGGCTGTTCAGCTCTTTCTCTTATCAAGTTTGCCAGGTTTTCAGCAGTCTGTCGCTCCAGCATTGCTTTGATCTGCAGGGCAGCACTCTGTATTTTCCAGTTGCTAAAATAACAGCAGGTGACTGTCACACACGATTCAGCTGTAAGCGCTGTCCATCAATATGTGGTCAGAGACACTTTTTCACCACTTGTCAAATGACTGTGCAGCGCACATGCATGATCGTCATTCAGTTTCTCCAGTCATGCTAACGTTAGCTTAACTTGACAGAATTTGCGCTGCAACTCATTTTCGTTTATTTTCTCCCTAGAGTTCCACTCAGAACTTTTTGGCTGTAGAAATCTCTACAGGTTTCTGCTGTTATGATTTACAGCATGTACTGGATTTCACAGCGCTGTAGTTACTGTGATCACTATATTGACCTTATGTGGGAAACACCGTGCTGCCACACATGTCTTAATGGAGCCTGGTAATAATGCAAGACTACTGATGCATGTAATAACATATTTGGTGTTATTCTGGTATTTTACTGGCTTTACCAGCCGGTAAAATACAATAAGAAACATTGATTCATTTTTTTAAAAGACAAAATCACGGTCACATCAACTATTTGATTTTTTTAAAGTTAATTACCATTCGAATATTTGAAAGATCATTGCCCATCCCTCGCAGATAGACTGTTTCCCTTCTTCAGAATGTTGATTTTTCTTTTTCTTTGTATCTCTACTTGTTCCTGAACTGTCATTGCATGGATACTGTATCTTTGTGTATTGATCTGCCATTGTAACTCACAGGAAATAAAAAGCACAACTAAGAATGTGCCTGTGGTGTTAGCTCCACCCACCCAATGGGTAGACCAACCCCTTTTCTTGCGATGAAAAATGCTAAAACTAAAACTGAGGTAGGCTGCACAAGCTTTAGAAGAGTTGTGTTTCTGACAACCAGAGGAAGGTAAGTTCAACATTTACTCTGTCTTTGGTTTCCATAAAAATTAGAAAAAAAATTCTGTTTCTGTTGCTGCTAAATGCTTTGCTATGTTTATTGGTTAACTGCTTGCTGTTAAACCATTTAACAGGTAGCAGTTAACCATTTCGCACCCTCTTTTACATGCCGAATATTCCATCTGATGATGATTTGAACCTAAACAAGAAAAGAGAATGAATCATACCCTCTGTACAGCTTCAGTTTCAGCAGTCTGAACTGGCCGTCTGCCTCTGCCCTCTTTAGAGCACTTGCTGCCAAATGCTGGGCATGCACAATGACATCAGGGATGTTTCAGAGGCCCACAATTCCTATCATCCATTTGTCGGTGTATTTCCAGACCAAATGACTCTCATAATAGGCGAGTTGCATGACAGCCAGGGCTGGCATACTCAAATTAGCAACCTGAGGAATAGTGTCACACAGATGCCAGTTTATTTGGCCATGCAGGAAGCTTTGCGATGGACTTAAACTAGAAAAATGATCCATTAGGAACAGAGATTAATGGCGGACATGCTAAAAATGAGGCCTCAGAATGGTGAAGATGATACTGAGTGGCTCATCTGTTTTTTTCCTTAACTGGCTGGTGTGCAGACTGCCAACAGATGGGGACCAGATGAAACTGGTGGGCTTTTATCGTCTCCAAGAAACCCTAGACTCAATTAGGCCTCAAAGGCAGCAGGTCCAAATGTGTTTCTAAGGCCGAAATACAGGCCAGTATGACTTCCAAGTGTAAGTGGAAATTACTAATAGCTTTGCTGATTCAAATAAGTTTGTTAAAGCTGCAGTTGGTAACTTTGGGGCAAATATTAATAACTTTTTTGTGTTCTATTTGGAAAAAAATATCATAATACCCATGGACAGCTGTTAGGAAGTGACGTGGTCTGAGATTATTTTACAATCTCTGTGTTCTCCCATCATGCCTCTGAATTCAAGATTGATATAAATCTTATCGCTCCCATTCTATTTGCCCAATTAGTGTCGTTTTCTGCACTCACTGTCCTGATTGGCCAGTCTACACTGCGCTTCTTAGTGACAGGTGACATTGGTACAAGCTGAGTAGCTGTTCGTGCAATGCTCTGGCTCGCCTTTGCTGACAACAGAGTGTCTGCAAGTGATACCATCAATGGGCTCAAGCTCGAACTGTGACGGACCAGTTTACTCCGCTGCAACTTTCCCTGCAACCGTTTTGTCTCAGATCAAACTGGACTTAAAAGAGAGAGAGACAACAAACAGTATAAAACACGACCTGGCGTAAACAGCCACAATGAAGTTGCTTCCCAATGAGTCTCATGCTACAGCTAACGTTAGTTTGCTAAGTCTCTGACAATGTAGTTTGTTTTTAGCCATGCCGCTAACATGGCTCAGAAGATGGAAACTTCAACGTCTCCTTTACCCACCACTTCAGTCCAGACTAAAATATCTCAATCAGCATTATGACATTTATTTCTTCTTCAGGATAAATCCTTATGACTTTGGCTCCTTCTGTTCTTCATTAACATTATTTTGTCTGATACTTTATGATCAAATACCTGCAGAACAAATAAGGTTCCGATCAGATGACTTTTTGTGCTTAACTTGTAAGGGCAATGCCATGCTGTGTTCTCCTAACAATGTGATGTTTTAACTTGAACGAGTTCAGTGTGTAAAAATTTGTCAAACTCTTCAGTGCATGCGCTCCCTCATCGTATATCAACAGCCAAAGAAATTACATTGTCAAATCAAACAAGATTGGTCGTGAGCGAAGGCTGCGAATAGAATATCTAAATATGATCCATGACATACTTTAAAATCCCATTTTCCGCAAATGAAAAGCAGCAAGAAGGGGTTGACTTTAAAGCAAGTTGTCTGATGTAATCTCTCCTACTCTAACCTGCACAGCCTTCTGCTGACAGATGTTGCATCTCTGCATCTTTGCATCCATGTAAGATTTTGACAAGTGTTTGTTTTTCTCTGAAATCCTTTGCTGAGATTGCTAGAAGCTAATCACATCCCCACTCTCTCTCTCTCTCTCTCTCTCACACACACACACACACACACACACACACACACACACACACACACACACACAGAAAATGCAAACTGCACAGTCATCCGTATTGCAGGGAAGCGCTCTGTGGTTTGCTAATGATGTCTGTCTATAATGAGGAGGATTAGTGTTGCGAGGCTTTAATATTTTCTGCTGAATGGGCCTCTTCTGCCATCGCTCGCCTGCCATTCTTGTGTTTGAGAACAATTCTTCTGAGAAATGAAGAAAAAAAAATCCTTCGCTCCATTCAAAAACCTGTGTGAGCATCTAATTCCTTTAGATGTCTGTACAATTACGGGAAAGTGCACTGTCAGAGGGCGTGAGGTTTTACACGGCAGAGGGATTGCAGAGCGTGCCGGGAGGTGAGTGAGACTTTTAAAGGCTCCACATGAACACTGTGTGAGATCCTTAATCCACAGAATGCATTTATACTTTGACATCATATATGTTTAGCTGACGCTTTTCTCCAGAATCCTACAATCCATTCACTGAAAGTATAAAAGTAATCTAGAATGTGAGTGAGGATCATAATGAGAGATGTGATAGGTGATGGCATAAAATGAACAGAGAAAAGAAGACCAAAAAAAAAAACCCTGGGGGTACGCGACACTCACAATGATGAACATAAACTTCTGTCTCCATCACTCTTGAGCCACTGAATCACAACCAAGTTGTAAATTTTGTTTCTCTGCTTCTATCTGTTACCACAAATCTGAAAACAGTAAAGACAGATATATTTATCAAGTGGAAAGAAACAGGACTCAGAACTCCACCTAGTTGACAGCCCCTTTACACCACACACCTGTCATTCCTGTTTCTCATTACCTTCACCGGCCTGCTCAGTGGTTGCAGGTGATTCCTTCTGGTGTAAGTAGCAGATGTGCTTGGCCTGCTAGATTGGCTCAGGGTCCTGCACTTACAGAGGATGTAATGCATTAACCCACAAAAGATCTTGTGAGAGTAATTCATTTTAACCCAAATCATTATCTTTCTCTAACCCTAACTACATGTTTTTGTCCATAACATAAGTAGGACTTTAACACATCATTGTCACATTATTTGTAACATAATAAGGTTGTACCAACTGCACAATGAAGAAACAAAATTGTTTCATGAAGTAAGGATTACTACCACACACACTTGTGTACTTTACATTGGAGAGTGTCTGCTGTTCCCACTACACTGGCTAATGTTACGGAATGAGATTTTGTTATTGTATTTACAAAAATATGAACATTAAGGTTACAAAGTGCTCCATATAATAAGGGCATAAAGCGTTGCTTGATTAAAATACCAATGGTTGTGTTAGCATGCTAATACGCTAATTACAAATGGTGTGCTAGCATGCTAACACGCTAATTACAAATAGCACCCTAGTATGCTAACACAAACGTAATTTGCATTAACTTGCTAGGGCCACTGGCAGATGAAATAGACATTTAAAAAAAAATTTTTTAAAGTTTCTTGAAGTCCAAGTTGGCAGAGGGCTTGGGCATGTGCAGAACAGACTGGACACTGAGAGCAATAACCAATGTTAATGTGAGACCATGGCAGCTAATCACAATGTGTTGCGACTTCTGTAATAGCAGGACCCAGAGCTGATCCGGCAGACATAGCACTTCTAGTACTTACACCAGGACCAAATATGTGATAGAGTATTACTGTAGACGAGTCCTACAGGAACAAATTTCCAGCAACAATTAGTACCTACTGAATCCAACCAAAACTATTACTTAGAACACCTGCTGCAAACTGTACTGGAAAAAAAGCAAGCGTTCACAATTTCAGCCAGCCTTGCCACTGGGAACGCCAGAAACCAAATGAGCAAAATCCAATTTGCATGAACAATGTAGATGTTTCACAGGCCTGCAGGAAATGCAAAAGAAAAAATAGTAATTCTTCTGTTAGAAGCAAATACTGCACAATACATAAGAACAGGTCTGACATTTTGTAGATTGCTGCACTGTTGCTCCATCCTCAAGAGAAACATCAGAAAAGAAAATCGGTCTGTGGGATTAAAAGTACTAAGACCAGGGATTTTGTGGATCTAGAGGATCAACAAGCTATTAGCTAAAGGATGAAAGTGTGACGATAACTCCTTTATTCCATCTAAGCAAAGTGGCAAGGGACAGCATTTTAAAAGCTGTGATATTTCAAGCTTCAGTTTCACATTAACAGTAAAGTGACCAAAGTTTGACCTTTTAGCATTAATAAAGGATACCTGCAGACTATAAATGCAGGATTTTATTATACTGTAATGGTCATGAGAGCAAAGGTGAAACTCTTTTACATACTGTTCTTGATGAGAGCAAATTAGAGCAAGTTGAGGAGGGAAAACCAGGAAAGGATGGCTAATTCATGCTGAGCTATGCAATGAGCCCTCTGGGCAATCAGAGGTGATACCCTTTGACCTTATAATTATAAGGACTATGTCTTTGAGCACCAATTGGAAATGAATAGGAAATAAAGAGCTAACATCAGGCTAGGCAGATTCTAGGCTTGGCCCTGTCTGCCCCATTAATGTCAAATATCCCCCTTTCACCCCAAATTTAAAAAAGAAATAGTATTTTACCTTGCCTAGCTTGTTGAGTAAGAGTCTGAGGCAGTGTGGAAGATTTTCTTTCAAAATATTGGCACTAGATTTATTAGACTAACGTCACTTGGAATATGTGAATTTGTGAATTTTCAGTATTTGCGTCCAGTTGCATTTTTTTCGGTTAGCTTTCTGTGTGTCAGCGTTAGCTAACGTTAGTGTTAGCTGTGCACTGCGCAGGAGCAGCACACTTCTGTACTTTTTCTCTCTAGAAATGGTTGTTTTGGTGGTTTTGCTCTCTCTCTGTCTCTCCTGTGAATATTCCATTTTCAGATTTGATTTTTTTATGTAAGATTACATTACAGATAAGATAATTATGAGCAAATAACAATATACTTTTACATGCAAACAGAAAAGAGCATATGTTGACTGGAAAACTACAGCACACCAGATAAAAAACACTGCTAGAATAGATGATATTCAGACCCAATTGGGGTGGGGTGGGGGTTTTGAGGGGTTAAAATAAAATAAACTACAAGCGTGAATATTTAAATTATGCATAAATTACTACAGTTTACTCATTTTTGACATAAAACAATCCACGCTTTCGGTTACAAAAAAAACACCTTTAAAAAAAAAGAAAAAAAATGTTGGTGACCAACTAACATCTCTTACTGCCCCCTGATTCAGAGCAGTCTAGAACCGTGCTTGACATCAGGTATCAAAATTAATTACCATTCATTGCAATGACAGATGCGACTGGAGCTTTTTGGTCCTGAAACAAAATAACTTTAAAAGGAACGGAAAGGAAGTGATGGGACTTGGCTGCTAGTGGCAGATGTTTGTGAAAAGCCTTAGCAGACTTTTGTTGGCCATTACTCTTACTGATCGGCCACACGTCAGCCAAATGTTTCTGATGGATTAGCTCTACAGGAAATGATACTTCTTCAACTAACTTGTGGATCTCTCACATTGTGAACACGGCTTTCATTGAAAAAGAGTGCATTATGGATGTAGATTAGCTGAAAAGCCTGCAGATGCTGGTGCCGTTCTGGTTTCTGCTCCTCAGCTTCCAGCAGCTGCTCAGTTGGCCTCTGTCCACTCACCAGACCGGCAGCGACCCACCACTTAGAGAAACAGACTTGTGACTGCAGGATCACCATTTTAAGTCCCACATGGGGGAAAATCTGTGCTGAGGAAGTAAATCAGACTCATCTGCCCCTTCCACTGACAGCTGCTGCTGCTGAGATGTCTCTGGCCGAGGCGCTCAAGCTCCAGGTGCAAGGTGGCTGATGGCAGGTCTCCAAACTTCACAGCTCGTGTTGTCAATATGCAGCCAAATGTAAAAAAAAAAAAAAAAAGCTCTAGCTTAACTCAGGTTGGAGGAACAGTTGTCATTAAATACCTAAAGTTTAAAATTGATATCAAGGTTAAAACCTATGGGGTAAATAAGCCAAGCCAAATAGTTATGCATTTGGTGAGCAATATGTTCATGTGTCATCGCCTTGATCTCTTAGGATAGTTTGATTCAAAAAAATCTGTAACACAGTAATACGCATTTTAGTTGTGGTCATCCAGATTTTTCACAAATGACCCAAGAGCTCAGAGCAAAAACATGGCTTCAGTGATGTTTTTAAAAAGAACTTTGCATGTTGAGCCTTAAGGACACTTGGATCAAGTTGAATGAGTAGTATGTAGGCATTTTATGGTTTTACGTTTTTGTTTGTTTTTTTGTATGCTTGAATCCTAGTCACCAATTGTTTGGGAGATTACTGCAATGCCTTTTTCCTGTGAAACTCCAGCAGTGTTTTGTGGACTAAAAAAACGTCACCTACCCTTACACTGGCATGAGGATGAGCAGATAATGACTGAATTTTCATTTTTGGGTGACATATCCCTTTAAAACAAGTAGACTGATAACAATTCAGTGATTGGACAGTTGTGTCAACTGTTATCCTGCATCATCAGTGTCTCTGGGTGCAAAGTTCAAGAAGTCTAATTCTGGAGGCTGCCAATCATACCACAGTTCAAGATGTCTTATATGTTTATGTGGTTTCTTTGCTGCCACAGTTCACTACGAAATAACTGACTGTCGGGTCTATAAGTTAAAACCTTATTTTTTGGAGAATTATAACCAAAACAGGAATGAAAACAGGGTCCTTTTACTGTAACAGAGATATCAGGTTAAAAAAAATCAGAACGCATTACAGTTAGTTTGCTAGGTGTGAAGCAGCCTTACTCATCTTAAACAAGCAACAAACTCAGATATTAAAACTCAGTTGAGAGGGTTTGTGATAGTTATTTTAAAGCTCAGTAGGTTTGAGTCTTAACAATTTTATGCTGCTGCCTATTTTTCTCAAATACACTGACGCAGACTGTGAGCTTGCCTGTCTTTAAAGCACCCACTGTACTTCACAGACTGTTCCTTTCACCTTCCACAGTACAAGCCTTGATTTGTGGATTTGTGATGTGCTTGCTGTTACATTTTTATGGCTGTTCTGTTAGTCTGTGTGTGTGTGTGTGTGTGTGTGTGTGTGTGTGTGTGATGTTTCCTTCCCTTTGCACCCACACTATAAGCAACCGTGCTTCCTCAAACTTCACATTCCCAAACTGGCCGGACCTTCTGTGGTCCGAGCAGGTGGTGGATCAATGGGCTTAGTGAGGGACTGAGACAAAGAGCTAGCTGCGCAAGCACACACACACACACACACACACACACACAAGAACACACAGAGGTAGCTGGCACATGGAGCCACATGCTTACAGCGCTGGTTGCAGCTCGCCCCTAGTGACCAGTGTGTCACTCTGGACTGAGCTGTTTCTAGCCTGAATCGCCTAATGTGACCAAAATCAAATCAACTCAAATAAATGCACCTGACTTTTCTTTCCAGGGCTGGTTTTGACACGTTGTTTCAAGCACTGACGTAAGGGGTTACCGGGATTCATATGATCATAACCCTTTCTTCCTTCCTGGTTCTTTTACGTTGTTTTTCAAACAGAGTGCACAGTCTGCTTCCATTACAGCTTGAGGCACCGCAGAGGGCAAATAAAACAGCTCAATACTGTGTTAAATGTGTGAAACCTGTTGTAAAATACATTCTGCTACATTCAATTGATCCCACTGTTTTTAGAAGATTAACCAATTTCCTCAGATGTACCCAGAGTTTATAAAATCCACTGACTTCTCTACTAATTTCCAGAAATATTGAAATACAGACACATATTTAAATTATGTACAAGGAACAGAGAAAAAATGGTCTATAATGCAAAAATATGATATGGTAAGCTATGCATATTAAAATTAGCTCTAACAAAAGGGCATATTCTTGCCCGCAGTGTCTTACTAAGAAAGTTCACCAAGACAGTGAAACAGCTTTAGACACTTTTAATGGCAGGAGGGCAGATGCCAGGGCAAACCAACACAGCATAAACACTTAGTCAACTCTAGTTAAAGTGAGGCGTAATTATCTCACAGTGATGACAATCAGCGGTTATACAGACCGTCATCTCATTAACAGAGGGAAAAACGACCCTGCCAGCAACGCTAAGCCGCAAGTGTAAAACACAGATGACTGAAAACGGCACACAAGTCAAACATGTTTCCATCTGAACTCTACTGTGTCATCAGCAACTCTGCTGTCATCACCAGCTCTCTGAGGGGAAAGATGTTTTTCATTGTAATTAGAGTCAAATTTTGTCTTTGATTATGAAATTCAGCTGCGTGTGAAATGTGACTTTGTAAGTGTAGGGCTCAGCCTTGTCTGGTCTCAAAATGTGTCAATACTGACCAAATTCTCTGTCTGTGACCATTCAAACATAAATCAGTTAAAGCTGGGATAGGCAGTCTATGTTTTGTGTTGTCATGTTAAAATACCATCGTAACCTGACGGCATATTTTAACTCAGGTGGTCTGAAGGACACTAGACTTCTGCACCTCTGCTTGGCTCTGTATTCAGACCATGACGATGTATTTTCAGCCAATCATGGTAATATCAGAGAACACGTGTTACTATTGGCTGCTCTACACTGCTTTCTCAGCAACAGTTGACATCGGTACAAGCTGATTGGCTGTTGAAAGAAGTGGCGTGCCTTACGCTATAAACCTCGCCTCAGTGTCTGCAGGCGACACCGTCAGCCAGCTTGAGTTGAGCTGAGACGGGCCAGTTTACTCCACTGCAACCATTTCGTGTCATTGTGAATCTTTGGTGCAAACTGGACTTAAAAGAGAGATAACTAACGAAATAAAACGCAAGGGGGCGGCGAGTAGCTTGATGTCCAAATGTTGACTATCCCAGCTCTAAGGCCTATTCATACTTTCTGTGTCTGCGGGTGTTCACAAGTCCACTGGTGTCCACTTTGCGTTATGTAAGGGCGCTTTCACACCAGAGCTGTTTGGTTTGGTTCAACTGGACTCTGGTGCAGTTTCCTCATTAGCACGGTTTGTTTGGGCTGGTGTGAATACAGCAATCGCACTCGGACGGGGATCAAATCAACCGGACCTAGACCTCTGTGAAGAGGTGGTCTCGGTCCACTTTCAAACGAACTCTGTTGCAGATCTTTTGTGGTATGAAGGCGATCCAACTTCGATCCGACCCAAGTGCAGCCAGCATTGCACTTTGTTGGACTAAACCAGCTCCCATAGCCTGCAGCGCTGTGCCTTAAGATTGACAAACGTTAAAAGAAAACCCTTAGAAATGCTAAGGAAATGCTATTTGAAACTGAGAAGTAAATGGAGATAAGTGCTGCTGCTCACACACAGCAAGCACACGGTCGCTCAGCTCTCGCTCTGCTGCACACTCTCTCGCTATGGACGGTACCAGGGTGGTATGCAGGGCGTTTTTGCTGATAGATTTCATTTCGCTTGACATTTTGCCTGCGTGAAATCGAACCGGAGTGAAGAACCAAGCGGGAAACGCACCGAGTTCGCCAACTCATTAACTAATGAATAGAGCAAACAAATTATGGGTGAGAAAACGCCTTGTAACTCCTCATCCACTTATGTCTGTGAGGGTCCACACGGACCCCTCCGTGGACATCTGTGTGCAGCCCAAAATTTGTGATTCAACAAAAAAATTTAATTCTTCCCATTCAGGTAAGAATGTGCTCTTCTTTTTGTCTGCACAACCTTCATTTTCTTTCTCCTATTGTCTCTGTTATGTTGACACATTAGTTTTAGCTGCAACATTATAAGTCTGGCTTAAAGGAAAAAAAAAGAAGAAATGCAGCCACTAAACTTCTTCAGCTATCTTTTGTTTATTCGGCAGCATTTGCACACTGCAAATGACCTGTCACCAGGCTAGCGTGGATCGTTGTTTTCAGTATGAATGAAACTGCTTCCCAGTACACACAACCGGACCATGCGGACATGCAATGCGAAACAGTTTGTTAGGGTCTTTAAAGGTTTACACTATAAAAGAAAAAAAATGATCAAGTCCCTTCAGTACACAAATTATAGTAAAGTGCCCTTTTTTGGTGAAATATTTAATCTTAAACAGAGTTTCTAACTGTTTCACTATAAATGTATGACGACTTTCTGCGCACTGGTGCCCCATCGCCTACAACAGGTCCCCTTTTTACCACTTTCGCCCCACAAATACCCTGAGTCAGCCAGTATGAGTGTGCACTGCAGGTGGTGGACCAAAAGTTCAGATCCCTGACGTGCATTTAAACTCAATTATCAGCAAAATTTACTTTTAAGTACATTTGATCCATGTTAGGTGAAATTATTGTATATGACATTACGGGATTGTTTTTAGTGATGCATCGATAGATATGTAGCATTTTGATGATGTAGCTGCTAAAGGTGGAGCTAATTGCAACTTCCTTGCATTACTATGTAGCTTTGTTCAGTGGTTACCAACCTAGCAAGCACTGATTAATTGCTTTCTGCCTCACAAATCTATTTTTTCCCATGTCTCCAGTGTCATTTTTACTTCTTTGTGAAATATCGGAATATTGACCTCAGACAGTTGTTTAGACACAACAGCTGAGAGTATTAGAGGGAAACGTCCCTCAGGTGGAAGTGCAAACAACTTGTAAAATGTGTTGAGGCATTTCGAACAGACGCTGTTTAATAATGAGTCACAAGCCAAAAGTGTTAGAAGCCTAGTTTATCAATACACTGTGTCTGAAAAGTTTATTAAATGCATTCTAAAACTGAAAGCAACTTATAATCAGCTCTCAAAGTGGAGTAAAGAGTACAACATTTCCCTCAGAGAGATAATGAAAGACCTAAAATATTAAATGTGGACATATCTCAAAGTTATACTTGAGTAAATGTACTTAGTTACTTTGCACAACTGGAGTACTGTGTTCAACTGTAATTTTAGTCTCATCTGTTAATCACCAAATAAAACATTGAGCATCATCAAAATGCCGTCAAAAGTTGTGTGTCTGCATCACCAGACTTTTTTGCTCATAATTTGGTAAATAAAGTTTATTTTACTGCTAATTCAGGTAATTTCTCTGAATTACAAACATAATTCCCTCACATGCAACAGTACCGTAAAAGATGGATACAGCTGAATATAAAGGTAAGACTGGTTAATCAAAACTCACCATTTGCGTCTGGCTCCGGGGGCTGCCATTGATATCCTCCACCTTCTCATTCGCTGCGTGAGAAAGGAAACGAAGAAAGGAGATTTTTCACTGTCGTCCCATTCTAAACTTTAACATCCTGAAGTCCAGTGACTTTGGAGTTCAGGTGCACAAATCCAGCAGGAAACCTCTGTTGAGGTTAGCACAGAAGAGTGTGTGTGTGTGTGTGTGTGTGTGCGTGTGTGTGTGTGTACACGCATGAGTGTGTGATGAGGTGCAGAGCGACGCAGGAAAGGTCTGGGAAGCAAAGCTGCCTAATTCGTCAGCTGCCGCCAGAGAATTACTGACAGGCCAGCTTGGCCTCATTGTCTGTTTCGGGTGAGTAGGGAGGGTAAAGTTTCAATTCAACAGAGGGAGAGAGAGAGTGAGTGAGACAGAGACAGAGAGAGAGAGAGAGAGAGAGAGAGTTGGAGAGAACAAGAGAGTTAGGGGGTGAAAAAAATGAGCGAAATTTAGGGAGAAAGACAACATATGTAACAGAGAGGAAAATGTGTGTGTGAGTGTGTGTGTTTGTGTGTTTGTGTGTGATAAACAGAGGTAGAGGGAGTCCCAGAAAGAGAAAACTTCAAAACAGTGATGTGGAAGCAAAGCAACAGAAAGAAAGAAAGAACGGGAAACTGCAGCAAATGTTGGAAGAAAAACAAGAATCTTTGAGAAAAAAAAAGGATCTAAAATACACAAATATAAATTGTATGAGAGTCAGGACTGGGCTAGTTACAACAAAAATGTAATCAGTTACTCCATATATATTACTGAATTCAAAGAGCAGTCGGTTTAGAGGTATTTTACTGTCTGTTTACAGCTGGCTTAGCCTTGATGACCGCATGCGGCCCTCCAGAAAGCAGCAGCTGCAGTGTTCAAACACTTTTAACTATGAACAAAAACCAGGCGAATCCTGAATCAGGACAACTCAAACACTGCCTTCCAAAACAACAATCTGCTGATGTTCTGATACAAAAAATTGTCACGTAGTATGCTTTGTCTTGAGTTTTAGTTATGGAATGATTTCAGCCGGCCACCTCACAGCCCTTTGTAAACTTGCGCCTGATTTTTAGTAACGGGAGGTTGAAGGCTACCATTGAAGAACAAACTCTTCCATATCCATTTTGCTAAAAGTGTAAAGTTACGCTGACGTTATTTTGCACAACACCACTAATGGCAGAAAATGACAAACTTTCCAGAACAATCCATCTTCCGGTTTCAGACGACAGAGGGATATCTAAACCTCTCGGCAATGTCTATACAACTCAATGGACCTTTTGAAAAGATTTAAAACAAAAAACTTGATGCAAAATGCAACAATTGCAACAATTTTTGTATCAGAACATCAGTGGACACTACTGACCACTCAGTGAGTTTGTCATCTTTGAAAACGAGCATTTCTTTTGCTTTTTGAAGGATTCTGGAAATGCTCCTTTGAATTGAAGCTAGCAGGAACGTCTGCAATAAGCTCCAGCTCTCAGCACGGCACTGATCATAATAAAAGTGATGCAGAATTTTGTAAATGATCAGAAAAATCTTTATCATAAGGCTTCATGTGTAAAGAAACTAACTTCTTCTTTAATATGACGTGATATGATCATTTTCTTACACCCACTCTCCATGGTTAGGGTCTGATTTAACAGTTTTTGCTTATGATTTATGACCATAGCGCATTGCTTCATGAGACACTGTGAGGGTTAAAGTCACCCACTTTGTTAACACTACTCCTGTACCTCTTCATGGAAAGATTTTGCAGAGTTAGACTTTGACACACAGCTGTCATATTTTTCGTGGTCACAAGAGTTCATCATCAGATGAAGAATTTTAATTTGACTAAACAGATTAAGCTCAAATTACATTTCCATATCTGTGTGCCAGTTACAGTCCGGATGGCATTCATTTCTTCAGCTGCTTATGCCTGTGTAGGTCTGGCTGTACACATGAACCAACACAGCACAAGTGTGGTCTGCAGCCGCATGACTTAGATTTCTGTTACTAGAATCGTACGTTTGACGACTTTAGACTTGACAAAATTTAAAAAAAGACTTGCAACTTTTTATTTCTTGAATCAGCTAACATTAATGGATTATTCACTTCAAGCAGGTCGGCTTAATATTCCAGATCCAGTTGTTTGAACCAGTTTAACAGCATCCAATCAGGTTGCAAGAAAGAACCACGACAAACCAAAGTTACGTTACTGAGGTCCAGTTCGACAAAAACATGAGCAAAAATAACTGTTTTGTTTCAGTTATAAAAACTATGTGGTAGGCCAACAAAAAAAAAGGGCGCAAAATGCAAAATGTGAGGTCGAGAAGTACCGACAGAGAGGCCACAACTGTCACCTTTGTTTGACATCTAAAGTTGCACAAAGGTTGAAGCTCTGAAGCGTTCATTATGTTTAGGACTTAAAACTTCAAAGTTTAGGATTTGGGACTGGCTTGACTTTGGACTTGCTGGACTTGCTTATCTTGACTTGGGAATCAAGTGCAAAGATTTGAAACTTATTTCTGCGATCTTTCCCCTGCACGCGGCATCCAGTGTGCTGAAAACAGGCTGCTGTTCACAACTTGGTTTTCTGCTCAGGCAGTCTAAACCAGGTCAAGAGAATGTAAATTGTAAATAGTAGCAACTTTGGGATGCTTAAAGCATATTTTTCTGTAAGTGTAGGACCAAGCTAACAAACACTGTCCACAAGACAATCCATCAAACCCTGTCCCTCCAACTTCTGGTGAGACAGCAAAAAAAAGCTTTCAACAGATCAAAGCAATTAAAGTGTAACTGAGATAAGTAAAGGCAAAATAATTATTGCACTGGTAGAAGCAAGTGCAAGACAGAAGAAAAAGAGTAAGTAAGACTGGAGAGAGGAATGAAAGACATGAGGGTTGAGAAAAATAGAGAGAGAGACCTAGAAAAAGTTCAGCTGTGAGAGAGTGAGACGGAGAAGGAGAGAGATGAAGGGAAGCAGAGTGCCAGAAAGGAAGAGAAACACTGTGACATAAAAGGGGAGAGAAGGACAGACAAGAAGAGGCAGAGAGAGAGAGACGGGAAGAGAAAGTAAACTCTCTCTTGGGGTCTAATGGGAGACACATGCCTCTGCACCCTTGGGTGTCAGAGCCATAGATCTCTGCTGCTGCAGCTCGCCCAGCACCCAAAACAAGGGACAGCTGCTGTGATTTGGCCCAAATACTGTATCAGACTGAGGAACGTTGAAACAGACTGAGACTGAACATAATGTGTGTTTGTGTGTGTGTCTGTGCGTGTGTGGCCGTTTCATTTACTAGACAGAATGAATAATAAACACACACTGTTTTATAACTGCTGATAATACATGGACTCATTCCTCACCGCTTCATGATTGAAGGAGGAGTTCGTTTTTTTGCTCATTAAGCCTGATAATAAGGATATTTATGATCACGTACAATGTTCTGCAGCTTTATTATGACGCCCGGTGCAGTCCTGAGAGCTGGAGCTAATTGCTGACGTCACTGCTAGCACTGCTAAAAAATACAATTAAGGCTCGTTTCAAAAGATGTGAAACTCGCTGAATGTTTGGTGGTGTCCTCTCATGTACCGACACTAAAACATGAAGGTAAGCACCGACATATAACCCAAACCTGCTTCATGAAACAAACAGCCATTTCCGGGTTACATATCTGTGATTGGCTCCTTCTTTTAAGTGCCAATACATGAGAGGACACCACTTAACCTCTGGCGAGTTTCATGTCATTTAAAACGAGCGTTAATTGTGTTTTTCGACGGATTGTCTGAGCACACATGCTTCTCCGTGGTTTTCGGCTAGCAGTGACATCAGCAACGAGCTCCAGCTCTCAGGACTGCGACTGCGACTGCGGTTGTCATAATGATGCTGTAGAACATATAGGGCTTAATGTGCAAAAAACTGAACTTCTCTTTTATGCAAAGTGTTCTTCTGCTTTGCTTACTGAAGTTCAGCGGTCTGTTCAGTCATATTATGCAGATTACAGTAAAACAGACTGAAGGTGTGAACTGAGTCACTTCAGCTTAAAGAGAAACAGAAAGCTGCAGGAGGACGAGAAGAGAGCTACAAAGGTAATTGATGCAGCAGAAGGTAATAGAGAACGGTTTGATGTGTGTGTGTGTGTGTGTGTGTGTGTATGCCCACCTATGATCTGAATGATCTGTGCCAGCAGGACTCCATCGGTGACGTCCTGGCTCAGGTCCTTGATGAGGCGCGGACAGCCAGACTTGGCCAGGTAGTGATTGGCCCAGTCTGTGTAAATCTGCAACGACAGAACACAAACATCCTTTAAGTGTGTGAAAAAACAGAGGGAGGAGGTGTGTGTGTGTGTGTGCGTGCGTGTGAGACCAAAACTGTGAGGCTGCAATGGTTTGGAAAGGACAGTACAGCTGACTTAATTGCTTTTTATTTTAACTTATTTGTTGAGTGATGAAAATGTAAATATAAGATGACAAATGACCCAAGTGTTCACATCAGATCACCAACCACAGTGATCCTAAAATATTAGCAACATTATGCAACTGAACATTATTAATAATCTTCAGTCAGCTGTCGAGATCTAAATCTGAGGATGTGGAAGATGCAGAGATACACTTAGAAATGCTTCTACATTTACTGACTAATTTATGAACTTTATTCCATTTTTTTGTAATGACAACTGCCAGATCGCACTGCTTGATTTGTCGCTTACATCAGATATTTTTATATTGTCAAAATTCTTACAATTCTCTGCTTTTTTGATGCAGACTGGGGCTGGGAGTTAGTGAGGTTACAAGAGGATGTTGGAGGGATGAGCTGAACATGAACGCTGTGGGTGAAGAGTCCATTTCAGCCATCTAAAACTCACTGAACTATAAATGTAAATGACCACAAAACCATTTCGTGCAGTAACTTGATTGCATTAAAGGGAACATGAAAGCAGATCTGTAATCCAAGTTATGACCTACAGTTGGAGAGAGTCAACTCCTCTGACTAAACAAGACTTTCTGTTGTTGATATTTTCTCTTAAAGTCCCCATGAGGAACTTTCAGCTGGTTATGAAGCGGTCTAAATTAAATACTGATGCCTCACATCTAACCTACATCAGCAAATGAGACCATCGACAATGAGATCGCAGATTACTCTCCTGTCTTTTACAATGTCCTTGCTCAGTCAGCAAAAAAGCTACTAAACGTTTTATGGCACACAGATTGGCAGAGATAATTTTTTGTTTACAAGCATGATCAGCTGTTCTGTTTATTTCTCTCACCCTCTGCCAAAACAATAGCAAGATCTTTAGGACAGTAAGCAGCACTGCTTTTGTCCAAGTGCGCAGCTACAATCAACACAAAATGAAAGTTCCTCAGAGTGGCCTCAACACATCATAGCATTAAAAAACAAACAAACAAACAAACAAAAAATGTATCATATGCTTGTTTTTCATCCAACATAAAATCAAATTATTGATTCAGCGCGAGTGTAAAAACTTTTCATACATTAAATACGTTGAAGGAAAATGAAACCACAGTCATACATGACTGTAATGTCCTCATCACTTTTTGGGAAAGTTTCTGGTCAAATTTTTTTAAATTTTCTGAAGTGATGCAAATTTTGCCATAAAGCCCCTTAGAGAATATCCATAGAAAACAAAGAGAAGAGCAGAAGGGTTGGTAAGGAGTTAAAGGTCAACTCTGCTGATTTTCAACCTTATCTCTCTATGAGGTAAACAATGTGAAACCCGATAATATTTGTTTTTAATGTTCTCTGTGTCTCTGGGATGCAGCTTTAAAATCTCTTGTTCTTCCTGGATCCAGTGACATCACTGGTTCCAGGGAGAACTACAAACTGTTTACCCCTCACCTTTCCGAAAGTGGTGGATTTTCCCTTTAAGACAGAACAAAAATCATAGTATAAAGAGAAGAAAAGCTATTGGCTCGGCTCCTCTAGGCCGCTTTAGCCTTACATTCATTGTCTAACCTTCCGTCACACACACGGAGCGCCGACTGCCTGTCCCAACAGCTCACTGCTCTGCCTCTCAGTTCTCTCAACAGTGAAGTGGTAAATGTTCTGCCAGCGAGCGCTGTCCAAACACTCAGACTCCCTGCACAGCTCATCCCACTGCTCAAACCCAAATATTTCAACAAGCTTCGGCTCTCAGGATCACAGGAGAGCTAAAATGTTTATGATCTTTCTCCGTGGGATTCATAAATGATCCCAGCAAACACTGCAACAATAAATAGATGTTAGTTGACAGCCTGCACTCACTCTGCAAACAGAGCACGATGCACACAATCTTTCAGGCAACAGCTGGATGTTTAGTCTAAGGCTTGTTTTTTCACTTTTACAAGAAGTACATTGCCATCGTTGTAATAAAGATGTTCACTCTCACAAGTGGATCCACTTTCTACTATGTACTCAAATGGAGATGCAGCATGTCAGATAATCTTTTGTATTGTCAACTAAACCTCTTAACAGGCTCTTTGTCTGTCATTAGAGCCCATAAGCCGACTGATAAGCAAGGCTTTGTCCGCAAGGCAACTGACCGATCTGGACAGCTGCTGCGGTTTCTCTGGGCTCCGAAGACGAAAGATGTGAATCACATTTGGCCTCCAAGAGCTTGGCCCAACTACCACAAAAATATACTGAAGGAATGAAGGTTTTTGTGCACGTACAGTTCAATTTCTCACACACAAACTTAAGGATCAGAAGCTATAAAAGCTGAGAAATGCTGGTTCACAAGGCCAGGAGGTTCTCTAAATCTAAATCATAAAGCTCCACTCGTACAGGTTTTTCTTTCAATCTCCAAATTTTCTTGGATTTTTCCTCCAGACAGTTCTCACCACGGCATACAGCACCTGAGAAATTTCAACATGAACTTGAAAAGAGAACCGGTTGCTCCCACTGTGCAGAGGGTGTGTTTGATACAAATTTCCACAGACAGCCATGGAGGAACGTCTTTCTTACTGCTTGGCTTGAACTGAGATTCTGGGACCATATAAAGACACTAACTGTTGCTCTGCTGCCTGAACTTTTCTTGTTATCCCTGGATTTAATGATTTTTTTAAAAAAAGCAATACAGTCCTGAGCAGCATGATGGATTTTGAATGGTGGAAATCCCCTCAAAAAATGTGAGATCTTCCATGAGGTTTGGGGTCAGTGGTTTCTAAAAGAGGCCCTTAATGTGAAGAATCTGATGTGCGATTCTTTTTAAAGTGTTGAAGATGTATCTTTTCTTGTGGCTTCAGGTCCGTCTGTCAAATTACATGGTAGTACATTGACATCTCTATAGCTGGATTTGCTGCGGATGAACTTTTTTTTAACTAGAACCAGCTTCCCAGCATCTTGAGTGGCAGACATTCCCTGTGAAACTCCCTCATTACAACCACAGCGTTTCTCATCATGAAATAATCTGTTTTTCCTCTCATTTACCGCACACACCGCTCTCAATTAAAAGCATTTCTCTCCCGCTCTTTTCTGTTTCTTGAAAGCAAAACGTTTGCTCCTTCAAAGGCGCTGCCTCACAGAGGATTGTATCTGTTGTGGTTTCCTTTTGCGACTTTCTCCATGATGAGAAGTCGTAAAGCTCCAACTAAAAAAAAAAAAAAAAAAAAAAAGGAGAGCCGTCTTCGGGAAAACACACACACTCACACGCACACACACACACACGGGAAAACACGCAGCCAATAAAACCTGCTTGCAAAAAGAGGTATACACAACTGGCACACAAATGAACACGCGTAGGGCTCACTTACACAGACACACAGAGGAACACACACCGCAAACGCAAGCCACATCCCATCAGGGGGCAAGTAAACAAACAGGAGAGCAGAAGGATGGAGATGGAGTGCGTGTGAAAGGGAGAAATTAAGAGTGTATGTGCTGCTCCTGCTGACAAGGACAGTCACATCAGGCTGCACGAAATTCCACCGAGGCTTGAACACAAGCTGCTGGACAGTTCGAAAAAAGAAGAAGGAGGAGGAGGAGGGTTTAATCTGTTTCAGTGTTTTAACAGCCACCTCTCACGGCCATACATCTCTCTTCTTATCTCCCTCTTGCCCTTAAAAGGAAGAAGGGACAGAGGATTATCACCTCTGCAGAGAAACAGGGAGAGATCATCACAGTGAAGACTTTCTCCTATCAGCGGTTTCTGTCTGAAATGTGGCTCAAATTTGACCAGCATCCCAGAAAACTGGCAAAGAGAGATGCAAATAAAGGTGTTTTCATCTACTACTGTTGCTAGTATTATGTGTCACTGAGACAGTCAGTTGGTGGCACTATTTTTCCAACCTGGTGATATTAAACCTTTCCAGAAAAAAAGGTTGCAATGAGATGCAGTACCAAAAGGAACTCCAGTCAAATCTTAAAGGGTAAATCTGTCAATTTTCAACCTTCTCTCTATCCAGTCTATCCAGTTTAGGGATATAATGTGAAACCCAACAGGATTTTTTCAAGCTTCAAGATCTCTTGTTCTAAGTGGAACCTGTGATGTTACTGGTTCCAGGAAGAACTACAAACTTGTTAACCCCTAGCCTTTCCCCTCGCACCCCAGACAGGATTTTCTGGCTCTGACCATCCAGACCCCCTCATTATGGAAAACAATGCAATGTTAAATATAAGAAATGTTCCGATGCGGCAGATAACAACCTTGGGGACCCAGCAAGAACTGTTTTATGTTGTGACGCAATGCATCCTGGTACATGTAGGCACTGCAAGAACGTGCTATACTGACAGAGAAGCTGAATTTTCTGAGTTGTTCTGCTCACACAGATGTTCTTGCAGTGCCTACATGTAGCAGGATTTCTTCAAATGGCTACATTACCATCAACTCTGATTGGACATCCACATGAAAAGTGGTGGTTTTCCCTTTGAAAAAACAATGGGCAGCGTTCCGCAGCCTCTTTGTCGCCCCACACAAATCTGATGTTGTCGTTCTTCAGTGACCAGTGACAAATAAGTCTTTTTTTTAAAGATATTTTTGGGGGGCTTCGACTGACAGGACAGTTGAAGAACTGGACAGGAAATGAGGGAGAGAGAGGGAAATGAATGAAGCAAAGGGCCACAGGGTGGACTTGAACCCAGAGCGCTGCAGCGAGGACACAACCTCTGTGCACGGAGCGCCGCACTAACAACTGAGCAACCACACATTTTTCTCTGACGCCGTCTTTTCTATTGTTTTTTGTGGAATTTTGCTTTTATCAATACACCAACGTTCCCTCTCAGTCGAGCATAAATAACGTTCTGCGACATTTCACTTTTTCTCAGAATTTTGTCTTTTCCCCTCAGGAAAATGTTAAATACACAAGAAAACGTGAATGGAAACAGAGAGGCTTTCCTCAGCTCTTTTGGCCAGTGCAAAGAAAAGTTAGGAGGGAGGTAGCAGAGGGTGCGATATCTAGCGGATTGATTCAATCTGGGTGAATTTGTGGCTGAGATGGCCAGCTCCTCCGCCTGCTGCAGCTCCTGCAGGGAAATGATTCCACTAAATACACACCTTCAGGGCTCTGCACTTCCAATGCATCCGGGAGGTTTAACAGTGTTAACATTTGATACGGACATTTGTTTTATTTAAACTACATGCTGTGGTGGATTAGCAGCATTTGCCACAGCAAAACAATTCTGCTTCAAACAAGGAGACAATCACAGGAAAGTAAACTAAAGCAACTTTTAAACCCTGCTCTGTACAAAACACTTGTAGTCTGCAAACGTTTGCCTCGCTGAACGTTTAAAGCCCCCACATATGAATCTACAACGAATCAAACAAGCCACTGGAAGTACTGAACACCTAAATACTAGACTCTTCTTTAAATGTATCTAGCTCCACTCTGCCAATGATTTGAAGATGAGAATGATATGTGCCTTTTTTCCAGGGTTTAAACAGAAGCTCCTGGCTGAAATAAACCGGTGAGCCACCGTAAAACGCATTGTAAAGCAGAGCTGTCTGGACATCTGACAAAGCTGGATCGTATAAAGGTTGAGCTGATTTATTTCACACTTAAAAGTAGCTTGAGTTCTTACCAGAGGTGAGACAAAGTCATTGTTTTGCAAGTCACAAGTAAGACACAAGTCTTTGCTCTTCAGTCCCAAATCGAGTCCCAAGTAAAGACAGGCAAGTCTCGAGTCACGTCCAAACATTAAATTTCGAGTCCTGAACAAGTCATAAGCAGTCTTCTAGTCTGTTAAATGTCACACAAATTATGAATGCTTAACATTTTTATTTACTTCTTAAAATAACGCAAAGACAAGAGGACAGCATAACTGACTTCTTCATGGTTTGTTCTTTAACTTGATTGGATGCTGTCGGATGCTTCAGACAAAGTAGATTTTTGGGGAAAAAGTGTTGACGAGCTGAAAATGAAAAGCGTTAACGTTAGTTGACTAAGGAAATGAAGAGAAATATGTTGATCCATGGCACACTCTTAAATAACATAGATTTAAATCTCAAGTATTTTCAAGTCAAAAGTCTCAAGTCCGAGTGAGTTGTAAGTCCTTTATGATATTGTCGAGTCTGAAGTCATCAAATTCGTGACTTGAGAGTCTGGTTCTCACAAACCTGCTTATATAACATATAACAAAAGCCAACAAAAACAACAGGGCTGATAATGTACAAACAAAGAAAGTCCCTTCCAATTTCTTGAAAAAAAGTTTAAGAAAAAACAACGAACAAACAAACAACAAAAAAACAGCCGTTGTGTTTTGTCGTGTAGCAGCAGGTGAACATTAAAATTCCACCGCTGACTCTTACAGTCATTCGGTCTCTGTTCCCGTTTCCCTGAAAAGCCGCGGCTGTTGGAATGTACTCATTTTAAAGAAGCTCTGCTTTGTGACAGCTCAGAATAACGCTGAGTCACTTTCTTTAGTTTGTTTTGGTCCAACCTGCTCACTCTGGAACAGTGTGTGCTCCGAATTTCTGTTTTAAACTCAAATATGTCAACTTGGGGAAGCAAGAAACCATCATGCTGGCAAATACTGTTTTAGCACTTTGACGGGAACATAATTAAGTTTCTCGCCAAAACCTTTCTTTGGTTACTTTACTGCTGCATGAAGTGAGTGTTTATAATTGATTCACATTTCTCTGTTTAACATATAGATCAAACTGAACTCAAAAAGTGCCAATAACATAAAGAAATCTGCCAAAATATACAAAAATGCCTTCAAAGAACCGCAGTGTTGCTCAATAGAAGCTGTCTCTAAATCAGGGTTCAAACTTTTTTAAAACTCTTTTGTCAACAGATCAGGCAAGAATCAACTTCAAGCAAATCAAGGAAACAGTGAGAGGAGACAAGAGAGAAGGTAGGGCTCCGATCAACTAGTCTTCTTGTTTCTCATCCCACCTTCAAGTTTAGTTAGAAAAATTAAACTAGCCTAAAAAACAACTTGCAGGTGTATCTGCAGTGTCCTCAGTTTAATCTGACCTGAGACCTGTGGTCCCCTCCTCTCTCCTCTCTCAGCTTTCTGACAGAGCCCTAACGTCAAACGGCAAACATGCTTTGAGAAGCCTGCCGCCCGTCTCTGCCTGACATCGCCTCGCTGATCCTCTCACTTCATGACTCCTCGGTGACGCTCAGAGTTCCTCTGTCAGCCTCCTGCACTCTTTAGCCTCTCCTGTCTGAATCCAAATCGCTTTGGGAAGCAGAACCTGCGCTACGACAGATGCAAAACATCAGCATTAACGCCACCTTCAGTAGTGCTGACAGAGACTACTGACACCATGCAGACACACATGCTGGATGTGACAACACACACACACACACACACACACACACACTCACTTACATGTACATACAGTCTACAGATTCATACACAAACAAACACACATGAATCCCCCTCCCCTTGCCCACCCGTCTTCCTTCTTCTCTCTTTCAGCAGCCAGCATCAATCAGCAGAAGTCGAGTCTCTGTGATGATGTTATCCTTATTCATGTCACTTGAAGTATCTTTCTTTGCACGCTCGCTCCTCTCCTCCTCTGCAGATCTCTCCACTCAGCACCACGGATCCCGAACGCTGCAACAAACAGCCGGCTCTCACTCCAGAGCAGATAAACTGCCTTCAGCAGCTCTGATCACAATGCAGTGACTACAGCTACGCAGGTATTATTGGCAGAGGCTGCAGTGGCGCTGTTCAGCCTCCGGGAGGAGCCAGCAAAACAGAGGGAGATGGGATGCTGGAGCGAGAGGAGATGGGGCAGAGAGGAAGTACCATGCAGGACTCACTTTAGCTCTCCTGTATTTATTAATGGGCTTCTATTGTCTGTTAATGTACAGGCTCTTTAATCAGGGCACCATTCCAAGGCTGTCGAATAAATTAAGACCTTAATTGCATTTAAGGGATTTGAGCATACATACAATCACTTGGAGGACATTTAGCTGTGTAATGCTGTTTGAAACAGCCTAAGCAGGAGAGACATCTCCTCTGTGGCTGCACTGGCTCCAAAACCTCAACTTGGCAACGGCGCCGCTCCCGCATGAGTCCTAAATGTAATTAAACACAACATAAAGCTGCATTAACTAAACGAGCGATGAGCCGGCGGAATCGATGAAGCTGGGATGTGATGGAGCATCCTCTGCCTCGTCTCTGTCTGTGGTTCACGACAAACAAGGAGTGATGGAGGGATGGAAACAGGCTTGAATGACGTGAGGGCGGTTTATAGGGAATGGCAGTAAGAAGAGATGCTCACATACAGTCAACAGAAAATGTGTCCTGGCTGTGTCGCTGCTAATGATTTCTGAGAAGAACCACATATAAAGAAACAGAAAATTTTGCCAGTTTAATTGTGAATGTTTTAAAAGAACTTTTAAAACTGCATGCTATAACCAGAAAGTATGGACCAGTGTCTCTGTGTATAATGCCTGGCTGCAAAGTATTGCTAAGGTCCTCCAGATGTGTTTTTAGACAATAAAATAATTTGTTTTTTTCCCCCACAAAAATGGTTATAGTCTGTCACCGTCTATCACAGACAACTTTTTCCACTATCAGTGGAGCCAGTTGGTTAATTAAACTCTTCCTGAACTCAGTCAGGAGAAGAGTGAAAGCATCTTTTTTTCATCAAGAAAAGACTTCAGTTTTTGTTCTTCTTCTTCTTTAAATGAGGAGTTCTGCCCTACTGTTGCTTCTGGCCACTCTTCTCAGCTGCCATTGTTTTTTGAGCGTCACTTAGCTAATGCTAGTACTTCCTCAAAAGATGCTAACTGGTCCGGTCACCAACCTCCTGTACAAAATAAATAGCTTGGAGCCCAGCAAGATAGATTTATGTGATTTTACCAGTCCTGCCTTGCAAGGTTATTAGCCTTTATCACACTCTGAAAAATTTTGAACTCATGAATGCACAAATTTCTCATTTCAAAAGTTGAACTGGTGAACATAAAATGTCACCTTCTGCACTCAACTCTGTGTGTTGGCAGTGGAGAAGTCGACTGTCCACAGCACGCTTGCTGCATGCTGAAACATCACTGGTCTCCAAACTCGTTAATGTCACAAAATCATGATTGTATTTTAAAGTTACTGTAGGTAATTTCTGCAAACAAGCTAACAAGCTAACGTTAGCTGTTGCTTAAGACTCGTTGGGATGCAGCTCCACTAGGGCCATTTGCACCGGCTCATGTTTTTTTTTATTGTCCTCTCTCTTTGAAGTCCAGTTTGAAACGAGATGAAATGGCTGCAGGAAAAGTTGCAGCAGAGTAAACTGGTCCGTCTCAGCTTGAACTTGAGCCGACTGATGGTGTCACTTGCAAACGCTCTGTTGTCGGCAGAGGAGATTCAGAGCACGGTGAGCTCATCAGCTTGTACTGACGTCACCTGACGCTAAGAAGCACAGCATAGAGCGGCGAAACAGAGATCTTGCGATACTCTCAGACCACGTTACTTACCAACAGCTGTCTATTGGCAGCCTATTATGACATTTTTTCCAAATTGAGCACAAAAAAGTTATTGATATTTACCCCAAAGTTACAAACTGCAACTTTAATATGATAAACCGAGACTTAATGTGTTCAAAAAGAAACTTTCCTTCTTCAGTAGAAGGAAGATGAAGATGAAAATGGCCATTTCTCTGCACACTCAAGGTCGAACATTCAAATGAAGTAACAAACAGAAAAAGTTAGACGGGACATGACATAAGATTGAAGTTGAATTTTCATGATAGAAAGATGGGAAGATAAGTTCTTTAGCAGCTTAAGGCTGTTTGGTACCTGGAACTGACAACAGGGAGCCAGAGCAAAATAAGACTCTGTTAACGATGTCATTTGTTTGGGTTTAATCAGGTGGCTGAGATTTGAATAGGTTCAACTTTTAAGTAAGGTAATAGTGTGGCTGGACAGCTGAGCAATCAATAGAGGAAACAAAAGCTTGAATCCATTTTTCTTGGGTCAGTGAAAGAGATGTATTGCATAATCCTGGAGAGATCCGGCTGGGAGCATTTGCTGCTTTCATCCACTGAACATTTAGGAGGCCCAAATCAAAGATTACCATGAGATCTGAACCATGAGAAATCCTTTTTCTACAAGAACAACTGTCACTGTCCAACTGCATTATCGAGGCACCTGGAAGCCATTTCCACTATATAAACACTTTTGGTGTTTCCCGGGATAAGTCTGATGCATCACTATTCCCTCTGAAACCATCATTATCTTGTCCTGGGAGCGGATTAGAGATTCCTCCATCAAGCCCACCGAATCCGGAGGTAATAGCAAAGCAGCAGGCAACTTTCCAGCATGGCCTTGCTCCAATCTCGCAAACACCCAAGTGGGGAGTTTACGTCGACAGTATACAAATCGCAGACTCAAAGTTTCCTTGCGGCCTGGCGCTGCTGAGGATGGATCAGAAAATAATAACTTCATTTACTTGACAGCGTTCGCCGCAGCAGTTTTAACAGGCACAAATGGACTGCAATCTGAAGGATATGAAGGGGATGAGTGGGGAGCATCTTTGTTGCCGTGCCAACGGTCAATCACAGCTGTGTCTGGGTGTTTTCGGCTGGAGGATTTAGGGGTGAGAGGAGATCTGTCTGTTTACAAGAATGATGAAACAGCTTTACACACGCGGATGAAACACTCATCAAGCGCAACAAGAAATGTAAAATAGAAGAAAGAATGAACGGGAATAACTAATTTAAGCAAGTGAGACTTAAATGAGGCTCATGAAAACACGTCACTCTCATCTGTCTTGCCAAAAGAAAGCTCCCTTGGCTCCTTAACCAAAGTCTTACTCAGTATTTCCTAAGAGCCTATTTAGTGTGCATCACTGTTTGTTTGTCTTATTTTTTCCAAGGAAAACTGATTAAGCATGAACAGAACTCTAAGATCTTACTGTGCACCACGTCACTGAGCATCTCCATCCATCATGTCGCACACAGAGCACCTTTTAACACCAGCCTGGAACTGACCAAATAATAGCTGGACAGAAGCATCTGTTGCTAAAAACTGAAAATTTCAGTCGTCCTTTTCTCATATCACGATCTGCCAAGCCACTTTGTCATTTCAGGGGCAATCCTTTGCAGAAAATGACATAATTGCACGGCTGGGAGAAGTTTGGACACACAATCCACGCTGGACGTGCTTGCACATGTCAGTCAGGGCTGATCTGAAGTGATGAGAGGGAGAAAAAACGAGAGGATGGTCAGAAATAAAGAGAGCGGATTGGGGAAAGAAATGACAGCTCCTAAACAGCCTGATGACAGATGAGCACAGCCCAATTGTGAGACAGAGAGCAGCAGGCAGACAAGAATAATAGATGTTTGTTGACCAATTTGACAAACTGTCTGTGGTTACAAGCACCAATTACAGGCAATCATTCGCCAAAGCAGCAAAATTTTAAGGTAGCACACAAGGGAACTATTACATGTAGTAGCTTTCCATATTTTTTTGCCAGGAAAAACATAAAATATCTCATATTATTTTGTTTCATAGCGCCAGCCTGGCACATGACGGAGGCATCTAAATCATGGCTATCCACTGACTATAAAACAAACACCAAGTACAATGATACAAATGACTTGGAACATCAGCACCAACTCATCAATTTTACGATGATCTCTGACCAGTGGACAGCAAAAATGTACGAAGCAGCATAACTGGAGAAGAGATTCTCCGTGCGGTAGCAACAAAATCGAGCCGAGTTCCATTCAGTGAGCGATTCATCTTTATGCGATGGTAATCCATCCGCTGTGAGGAAGCAGGAGTCATTTTTTACCGCCTCCAAACACACAAAACACAAATGCCCTTCCTTCCTCTGCTGGAAGCCTTGACCTCAACCTAAAGACAGGATCTACATTTACAGTCTGTGGACTGCGGGTCCAACAGGTCATTTAGTTTGCACAGCTATAAAACACAGAGGTGAAGCGGTAAAAACTATACTGAAGTAGTAAAATCTAAATATGAAACACAGGAGAGAATCCGAGAAATGTTTTTATACTCCCATCAGACCATTATGAAAACATTTAAAAGGCACTAATGGAACGTAGAGTATAGGTTTGCATAAAGTACACTGTTAAAAATGTACGGCAAAATACACAAAGCTTCTCCACTGTGCAAAAATTTATTTGAATTTCCCAAAGCTTGACTTGTCTCTGCATTCACATGACATCAGGCAGACAGCAGATGGCAGACAGCATGAGACACCTTGTGAATGGCACAGTAAAAAAAAAAAAAAAAACAAGAACAAAAAACAGTTCGTCGGAATGGGAGGACGGCAAAATGAAACACCCATGACCATGTGTTGCTTTGGTGATGTCGTATTGTTTAAAGAATACAATAAACTATATTTAATGAAATCATTTCTTGTCTATAATTTTATGTAACTTTCCTAGTTGCACATGTAGCTGGTTAAAAATTGAAATAAATATTAAATTGGAGGACAATCAGCTTCATGCTGTTGCCTTCAATGCTTCACTTTTAATGTGACATCACTGTGGGTTTGGGGGTTTTTGGGATGTGGTAAATACAACTCTGGGTATTCTTGCACCAAAATAATCAGCTTCTCATTGTCGAGATCAGACATTTTTTCTCTTCACGTGAGGCATTTTGAGCATTAATGTAACATTCGGCTGTAAATTCTGTTGCGGAGGAAGGGAGGAATTAAAAAATTTTAACTTTTGACTCAATGCTTCTGCTGTTAGCTGCATTCTCTGCCAGCCTCTTAAAATTTTACTGTCCTGCACTCTTCCACTTAAATGACATGCAGTTTGCTGTCTACTGTCTGCCTGATTCCATGTGATTGCAGCTTTATGCTTATACAAAGCTGTGTTCAAATAGAAGCATTATTTACGCACAATGGTTAGATCGGTTGCACAGTCTGATTTTTACAGCCAATAATGTTTGCCAGCAATGCATGTTGTGTGTGTGAGTTTTTGTTTAGCTCTGACTCTGACTAGAACTCTGCAGAAACTCCAGTTCCTTTTGTAATTTCTCAGCTTCCCCAAACTCAAATTGCTCCCGTTGGCTGTTCCATTCATGTGTGAATGTGTGCGTATGAGTTCCTGGTGAGCAGGTTAGCACTCTGTAGAGAAGCCACCTGCCATTAGTGTGTGAATGTGTGTGTATAAATTGTGTTGTAAAGTGCTTTGGGTTGTTCAAAGACTAGAAGAGCCCCATACAAATGAGTCCAATGACCATTTACCCCATAATGCATACATATGCACAAGTTCCCGTTTGACATCTGTATGAGATGCACCTGGCACAAACTTTTTCTAAACTATGTTAGGAAAAGATTTTTTTGCAGGAAGGCTTTGTGTATCACAAACAGGCGCTAAAGGACCAAAATGATACATGTGATGCACAGGATATCGCATATTTGTCCAAAATGCCTTTTTTTTTGAAAGAATGAAAGAATTTAGCAATGTGCTGTCTACATCCTCCTAATGTTTTTTATAACCACATGTCCTCCAAATAAAAGCACTTCATATATTTTAATAACATATCAATTTCAGTCATGTACTTTTTTATTTAATAATTTTATTTTATCACTGTTATTTAAGGCCTCCCAAGGAAGATTTATAACCAAGATAAAAATATTTAAAATCTCATAAATAACCTGCAGCGAAGCCGCGTGTTCAAGCCATCATCTCTGGCCTGAAAGAATGTAGACATGTAGACTGCAGCAGATGCGTGCACACACACGCACACACACACATGCACACACACATACACACACTGTATCCTCACAGCAAGGTTTAAGACGCTTTTGCACACGCAGACACAAGCAGCATCTCACCTTACCACGGTAACCGCAGCATGTGAGGCAGCGTCTGACCCGCCGGCTCTGCGGTGTGTGAGCCAGACACTGCCACAGTCGTGTTGGTGAAGGACACACACATAGATACACACTGGCAGCCACACACAACCTTGCAAACATGTGGGGCTCTCCACAGCTCTCTCGCACACCCGTTTTGTTTGTTACAAAAGTATTTATCCAAAAAAACAAGAGCAAAGAAGGACTCACAGTTATCAGTTCAGGGTGAAAGTTTAGGTAATGCATGCCACTGACACTCAGACTCAGAAAGGAGCCTGTGGAGAGTTCTGTGTTAATTAGCTGTTTAGCTGCTAGCTCACATGAGCTCCTTCCACAGGGTTACATCACTGTGTAACACGCGGCAACAGCCCTAATTGATGGTCTGTGTGGGCAAACTTTTCTTGCTCGGAGGCGGCGCATGGCGGCCTTAACAAGCATCCTGGGGCTTCCAGCTGACACCCGGCTATTCCGGGATGCTGCTGGGCTCTCTAATCATTCCTTTAGACCTCTGTAGGCTCCGCCCACTTCAAAACACAAATAAATCAGGAGACGCAAACATGCTACCATGTCATTAGCTATCCGTGCTGCAGCAAGAAGCAATGCCAGACGTACATGGTTGCAGATGCTCACAACCAGATCCTCATCGTTCCTCCACAGGGTTTGAGTTATCCTCCAAACTGGTTCCAATAAAAACCAAATCAGTAGAGCATGAGCCGCGTTGGTGTGACTCACTGCTGGCCTGTACAGATGAGTCACACTTCCTCACAGCATCCAACTGGTTTACTGTTGCTTAAGATGAGTCAGCTGTTGAGTTTCACTAGCTTTGGTTGGGTGACGGTACACGCTGGGCTCCTAATGAGGCACTTTCACTCACAGCAACTGTTGCTTCTGCCACTATGAGCAGTGTCCTTTTCTAGGCAATGACATGATGACGGTGAAAAAATGATGTTGATTTTGAAAAGAAATGTAAATGACAATGAAAAATGGGGATGTGGTCAGGCCTGTGCAGATGGGAGGTCAAAAGTTTGAGGAGTTTCCCACAGAAATACTCATATTTACAACAACAAGCTAAAGGAAAACTGTTCTCTAAGCCCACAAAGGTATCAGAAGCACCAACAGCTATGAGCTTGATCAGGTATAAGCCCTATTGGATGTATTAGGCCTTTGTTGTTGATATAAAAAGTCTATTTATATGCAGAACACATGTCTGTTTGCTTTCAATCAGGACTGCCATCTGCTTGTGGAGAAACAAATTAATCTAGATCACTAGATTAATGGCTTTTTGATTGGGTGCCTTCCAGACTGCCAGGAACCCGGGCCGCTTTTTATGAACAAGCCTCTCAGAGGACGAGGACGGGACAGCGACCCTACGCCCAGGCACTTAGTGAAGCGGCCAGACATTTAAACTGCTGATTGTTTATGTACATGGCTGACTCTCCGAATATGAGCAAAGTCTTTAGCTTCGATAATAATAGACGATGGTGCTTGAATTGTAGAGGATATCATTTGTTTTGTTTCAAACGGCTGATTTTACTCGGATGGCTTTTGTTTTGTACAACAGAGATAAATCAATCATTCCGCTGCCTTGACTTGTTATTATAAATGTTCCTCCCACGCTCTATCAAGTACCAGCAAGAAAAAGTCTGGTGTTAAGTTGATCCAACTTGAACTGCTTGAGATGAAAGAAGTCATAAATATGTTTTTAATAGAAGCATCCTCATGCCTCTTCTGTCTGGCCTTGTCAGCAGACATGGTGCGTGAGGCCAAATGAACAGGTTGTTTTTTTCATACTTCCTCAACATTGCAGGAAAAGCAAAGTCAGGTGACCTTTAAATTTGCCAAGCAGATTTTTTATCTCAAGTATTTGGTCATGCTCTACGGATTGCATGTACACTTGGCTGAAATCCTGTGATAATACACGTCAGCAACACTTTAATTTGATAGCCGCTTGTTGAAACTCTGAGTTACCAGTTAATATTTAGTTGCATGTCAACAGTGTGTCGGTTAATATTCAACAACTCTCTTTCAACAGACAAGTAACATGCATTCAACTAACTACCACTTGACTATAAGCAGAGATGGTTAAGAGAAAGTGAGACCTCTCACTGGTCGTTCATTTCCTGTATCAGTGTCACATGGGTTTTGCTACAGCCCCGCCCCTTTAGGAGACTAAGAGTAGTCTTGAGTCCATCCATACTTACAGGAGAAATTCAATTCTTTCTCCCCATTGTCACCAAGATAAATACTGAGCCCATTTTTCACAAGATACCCATCTTCTAAACATTCTGACATAAAAATGGCATTTTTCAGACACACAAATCAGAAGAAAATTAACTTTGTTCGAGACCTGTCTCTGTCTCAGCAACACATCCTCGAGAGATTTGGTAACCGGTGCTTCCTGCCTTGCATCGCAATGGACATAATTAAAACATTTAAATGGTCTTAAAGGTGAAACCATGAATTAAAAGTTATAGCTTACATCAAACAAATATGTGTTAATAATGTGTTGACAACTAACTATCTTTGCTATAAGGTGCATCGTAAGGGGTCCACAGATTTGTGAAGCGTCCAGCTGAAGAATCAGACAACATGTTACCGCAAACCACATCACTTCAAAACAGAGACACGCCCCCGATGTCTTTCCTAACCCTAACCAAGAAATCTGGGTGCCTAAAACTAACCATTTCATTTGATAAAATGGTTTGTGTGTCACATATAAATACTGCATGATGTGTTCTGTTAACAAGTTTTTACTCTTTTTTTTATTGCATAGTCCTAAGACATGTCTACAAATGCTTAGTGACAAATGTCTAATGATAGTCTGTTGATAGTCATGCTCTTGATCAGATGCTGACATCACAGTGTTGACTTTCAACTGAGGACAGTTAATAGTCAGCGTAGAAGATATAAAGACGGTTGTATATTGTTTTATAACCTGCTGCTACAAAACGTAAGAAACTTTTGTTGAAAATTAACTGACACTGTGTTGTCATGCGAATGAATATCTAGTGATAACTTGTAGGGTGTCAACAAACAGACTATCAAAATAAAGTGTGACCTACACGTGTGACCACCACCACGCGGTCTGGCTGATCTGATGACACCATCACCTTCATAGAGATAATTTATCCAGATGGAGATTCAATCTTAATACCAAGGAAAAATGGGATACTACATGATAATGTCTATGAGTATAATATACAAAAAAAGTTAAAAAAATATGAAGGTAAAACATAAAGTAAAATCCAAATGTCAACAAGCTTGATTTATTCATTAATTTAAGTTTTGCTTGGTTATTTTGTTATTACAAGAAATAATGTGCCAAAAGTCACTCTTCCCTCCCACGCAGTCTATTTATCCAGACCTTTGATTCAGGCGACATGTTCTTCCAAGCCAAAACAACAGCTGAGAATAGAAAAAAATAAAATAAAATAAATATATAAATAAAAGCAAATTTTAAAAAACTGCCTCTGTGCAGCACCATTTGATCACACAGAATTAAAGTATTATTCTACAAACTCAGTCAGGTGGAAGGTGAGAGGACACAGATCCCATTACATTCACTCTGGTTCTAAAGGAAAGTTGAGGAAGGCTGTGTATGTAAAGAAAATGTTTATCCTTGAGACAACAAAGACACAGCCTGCACTCATCATTACTGTGAGGAAAGTGTTTTCTCCACAGCAGCCAGCAGAGGGCTCCACCACACTAACCCACCACCACTTCACCCTCATTCAGCAGCAGAATCAACCAAATTTGCCTTTTGTGAAGCTGCTGGCAGCTGAAAAGCAGCGGCGGGTCGATACGAATGAACTTAATGAGTCATTCAAGGATCATCTGTGAATAACTGTCGGAGTGAAAGCCAGAGCAGCCAGCCGCTTTGAATGCAGCGTGGCTTTGGCTCTTTGGTTGGTAATGAGGCATATTTCCCTGTGTTCTCTTCAGCCATAACCTATAAACTTGATTTCCCTCACCCAGACCTCAAAGAAACAGATTATAAGTACTGACAGTCAAAATGTATGAAATGTCCCTTTAAAGACTTTTAAACTCACATCAGTGACTTTGCCTTAACAAGAAGGATTCAAGTGATTTACGTTTGATGAGAATTTTATCTTCTTCACTGAAAGGTATTTAAAACTTAAGGAACTCTGAGTGGTAGTCTGCTTTATCATGAGTTCAGAATGAAGTCTTCTCACTTACAGCTTAATCACTCAGAGCAATTACAAAGAAACTGAATTACTGTGCAGTTTATTCATCACAGGAGCTATTAGACTGCGGAAAGATGTATCATGTCGTCTGTGGCTCTGACAAAAACAACTTTGTCAAATCTGTGTATTTCTGGAAGCAGACGTTTGACAGATAGAAATCTACCATCCAGGCCGTAGCAAACAGAAAGACGTTGTTGAATTGCATTTTAGGAAATGCAAAGTCCAGTAGTTTGGAACCATGGATTAAAAGTCTGGATTTCTCTGCCTGTGCAGCGTCAATTTAGACTCTTCTTTTTAAAAACCTTAACAGTGTCATGACATTATGTTATAGCTTCAGCTTTGACTTCTCTCACGATATTACCCAACCAGATGAATTCCAAAGGGCTAAAAGAGCAGAGAGAGCACAGGGCAGGAAGCAAAACATGTGGCATTTGTTTCAAGCAACCGTTGTTATGCATGCTTAATGATGTTGGTAATCCAGGGAAAATAAATTGTATTATTAACTTACTTAAAAAGGCATATTGCAACCACATTTATGTGGGGAAAAAAGTTTGTTTTAATCTACTTAAAAGCCCACAGTTAGTGTGAGTTGATGACCTCACCTGCCACATAACAGCCTGAAAGTAATCCAATAAGCAACTAACTGATGTACATGTTCTCTTTATTCATTTCCTCCATTCGCTTCCCTCCAAAGAGCCTAGCGAATCAGCAAATCTTCCTCAAACACTGTGGCCATATAATTATTTTTGTTAATAGCTTAATACTGAGCTGTACATCCTGTTCCTTGTGCATGATAAAGTCATCTCAGACTGTCTGCACGCTGTAGACTTCCATGACCTGTGTGCCCTCCTCACATTCATCTACAGCCATTTCTTTTATTAATGTGCCACCATACAGTATACAGCAGGTGTGTGTGCTGCTGAGGATGAAAGAATCAGAGGGAGATTGGGGTCACAGCCTTCAGGAGGTGGCGACTTAATGAACCTCACTGACTGTCTAATGGTGCTCTCGACAGGGTGGAGAGGTGGACTGACTTCACTTTACCGAAGCTCCTTTTTCAATGTCAGTGTGTGCACAGAGCTCAGTTATAATGCTAAAACCTGCAGGAGTTTTCTGTGGGTGCATGTTAATAGAAGCCTCTGCATCTCCTTGTAACTTTAAATGGTTTGAAAAAGAAAGTTTTAAATAATATATCTTTGGGAGGAGGCCAGAATGCAGCATCGTATCAAAAGTATCCAGCAGAAAGTAAGACCTCTGCTGAATTATATTCATAAATAGAAACCAAAATGATACAAGGCTAGCTGAGGTGATGGGCATGTTGCCAGACTCCCACACAAACCCGCATCACCCACCAGTAAATAAACCCTCTCACACTCAACTGCCAGAATATCATGATTACCAGTTAGTGCAGGGTTGCCAGTTCTGTGCTGGCACCAGTAGAGGGAACTGCAGACCAGAAAAAATGGTCTGGATCATTAATTGAGTCATTCCAGGGATTGTGCCATTAATTCTCCTTGGAGTTTACTATGGATCCACCAGCTCAGTCAAACCTGATCCCTCCGGTTATGAAATGAGTTATTCTTAATACTGTAAATCTGATGTCAGCGTGCATGACGGCAGCAGAATTAGCTGCTAATTTCAGGCTTAAAATGAGCCTGTATCTGTCTGCACCACATCTGTGATGGAAATTACTCGAGTTTCGTGTGGTCATAACTAATCTCTCATTTCATTCAGTTCACCACTGTTCGAACAACAGGGTTGGGAAGTAATGCATGACTTTGCCACGCATTACAATAATTTTATTACTTTCCTTAGTAACTTGTAGAGCAAGGGATTACAATTGCCAAAACAGTAATTGTATTACAGTTACTGATCCAAGTAAAGCTGCAGTACTGCGTTACTAGAAAGGAATGTAATTGTTGTCCTTAGATACGTTATGATGAGATATACGTGCACGTGCCAATATATATTTTTCTACAAAAGGCTTATTTTGATACCAACAGTTGCAAATGATGAAGTTCTCATAACCTACTGACAGCGTTGCTATACCCAAGCATGCCTTTGACAACAACAACAGCAACAACATAACATTTAAACTGCAGAAAAATGAGGGTTAAAACAAATTGAATGGTTGTAAATTAAACATAAAAGAAGCTAATCATCACTTATAATAATAATAATAATAATAAAATAAATAAA
>JAQLOL010000015.1:3090998-3128274 GCA_029783665.1 Naso thynnoides | reverse complement strand
CTTAACTTTGTCATTATGATGTATAACCTGATTAAACAGTATAATAGTGGTTGAAAAATGACACCATTTGGTGCAAAATTGGTCTCCAATAAGCCCTGTTTATACCATGATATATTCTTTGTCACTGGACAAAGGTTTCACAGAAAAATGAAAAATCAGTGATGCTCTCTGTCCTAATTCGTTGCTCCACGCTGGGCTTCTTAGCTACAGGTGATGCCAGTGCGATATGATTATCTCACTGCGCTCTGACTCACTTCTACAAACGACAGAGTGTCTGCAGGCAACACCGTCAGTTGGCTCAAGCTCAAGCTGAGCTGGACCAGTTTACTCCACTGCAACTTTCCCTGCAACCGTTTCCTCTTGGTTTAAACTGGACTTAAAGGAGAGAGCAGCAACAAATGAAATAAAACGCAAGCCTCCTCAAACAGCTGCAGCAGATTTGCTTCCCAACGAGTCTCGTGCTACAGCTAACGTTAGCTTGCTAGCTCATTTGCAAAAGTTATCTACTGCAACTTTGAAAGAGCTCAGTGTGTGAGGAGCAGCTTTCTACCCAAGAAGAAAATCACTATTTGAGGAGAGACCCGTCAACATCAGTGATGGCATAAAACTTTTTTCATCTCTTTCCACATCCGTCTTGTTTCGTTGGCAGGAGAATTTGAGATTCAGTGGAGAGGGGAGGGCTAGAGGAACTTTTTAAAGGTTATATCATGCTTGAAAATTTCTACGTCTTTATCACAGCTCTCTTAAAAGCTCTTTTTAAACTGAGCATGAACAGCACCCCTCCGTGCTGCTGCCTTGTTTAAGCTGGGCCCCTATTAGCTTCCGTAATTACCACGGATCTTCCAAGGAGGAAAGGAGGGGGGATTCTGCAGCTGGGACGCGGGGGTGAGCAACGGTGTGATCAGGTTACATGAACCCAGGGGCTGACAACCTTACTTATGACCCATTCCTAATGGATTTAGGGTGACAGCAGTCTCAGTCCACTGGCAGGGTCAAAGGCACAGACAACAGATCACTAAATGTCCATGAAGGTGACAGACAGCTTAGAACTGACCTCTCTTGGTCTAGGGGTGTGTGGGTTGGTGGAGGGAGGGCTTTGAAAATAGGGAATGAAGTGAACAGGAAGGAAGAAGGGTCAGGGAGAGCGGTGCAGGAAAACGTTTCTTTTCTCTGAGGAGGGAGAGTGATAGAGAGAGATGTGTCTGGGACGAGACAGCGAGCGTTTTTCCAGTCTATTTGCCCTTCGTCTAGACCAGAATCAACGGGACAGGCCCAATAAAAAGCCTGAACATGGCAGAGCAGAGACTGTGTTAGACAGAGTCCAAAAATACTTATGAAAGGCTGCACTGTGGAGTAAATGAGGACACTGAACTCTAGTGATAGCTATCAAGAAAACTCCCTCATCCTGAATCTATCCTCCAAAGACTCCATGAGCAATACATCTGATTGTTTCATGTCCCCCTCACATGCACTGCGACCCTGAACCTTTCAAGACATTACCCACATGAATGTATGCATGAACACAAATGTCTGAATCAGTTGGACCAGACATTAAAAAGGTTTTACCCTGCCAGCGCCCTGCTACAACCTCAGCTTCTCAGCACAGACGGAGAGGCAAACTCACCTCAGGCGTTTATTAAGACGTCTTTGGTTTATTCGTCAACCTACTTGTATTAGCTAACATGCTACCTAACATAAGCAAACCCCAACGGCTTTATGGCTACTTCTTTGGAAATACATGAAAAATTGCATTGTGATATACGGGACAAAAATGTAGGGTGCATCATATTGAATTTGCTTTGCATTGTGAGTATTTTATAGTGCGCTATGTAGTGAATGAAAATAGCAGCTGAGAATTCGAACACTACTACAAAATGGCAAACACACTATATAGTGCACTCTTTCTGTAACAGGAAACAGTTTTCAACACAGCATTTGAGTCATTTATTTATTTATTTAACCTTTTATTCAACCTGGATAGTCCCAATGAGATTAAGAATCTCTTTTCAAAGACTGACCAAGAAAGTCAGCGGCAAAAACACAAAGTTGCAGACAGACACACAGAGAAAACAAAAAACCCCACAGAAAACAACAATCATTACCAGCCACCTGCAGGTTGCACCCAGATGCTACGCCTTGCATAAATCCAACAGAGTTTTTCCAGCAGGTGAGAACACTGACATAGATAATCTCCTGTTGTGTGTTACATGGGTGAAATGATAACCCTAGACACACGTCAGGACATGATTCTCACTGTCTGGAGTACAAATAAAAAAAGTCGTAATGCTCCTGTTAAAGCTGAGTAGGTTTATTGTAATGTGGGACACTTTGAGTCAAAGCCTTTTGGTCCTGACGGTTGAAAAGGGAACATGCAGGATTTTTATCATTTCTGCAGCAAAACTGTGGCATCTTGCATCTTTTCTGGGTTTGGAGGTGGACTTGAGAGCTAACACTCGTTTCAGTACAGTAAACAAATTTTCTCTCTTCCATTAGCTCTGATTAAATAGGGCAATTAGAAGTTTTAAGCAGCGCAAAAACTCTTCAGTTTCCTGAATGCTTCCAAGGGATAAATACATAAATTAAACATCAAATTTGGGTACTGAGGATCAAAGTACAGTGTTAGAGTGTTTGATGTAGGCACGGATTGATATGTGCATATTCAAAAGGAAGTGCAGTTTGTGTATTTTGAAGCTGATTAACATACATCAAGCAGTTGATAATCAGTGTCCAATGATTAGTGTGACATTAGATTATAGAGTTTTGTGCCACTGAAGGGTGTGACAGCCCTCCTGTTTACTGACTTTAACCGTCCAGAGATGAAGGATGAGCAAGGCACTTAACTGTGAGGGTTAGGGCTTCAATTCCCTCTGAGGCATGCGAGAAATGCATGCATCCCGTACGACATACTAACCTCTGAAGAACCAAAGCAGTGATTTTCATTTCATCCGAAAGAGAGATTTCATTTCATTTTGAGCCACCTGGACTGTTGTTCTACTGTATGGTCGTCAGCGTTTGAACAAACCTTGAGAGAAGATGCCAAGTTGCAAATAACAAGGCAGCTAGACTTACTCTGGGTTGCTCTATCAGAACTACTGTAGCTCTGAAAAGTTACACTCCAGCCTCTCATAGCTCACTATCAAACAAAGGTTGACTTCAAACATGGCCACACTGTCCAGCTGGATGATTAAAGCTGCAGTAGGTAATGTTAGAGTAAATATCAATAACTTTTTGTGTACTATTTGGGAAAGAAGTCATAATACCTATAGAGAATCCTTAGTGACGTGGTCTGAGAGTACTGCACGATGTGTTCTCCCATCATACCTCTGTATTCAGGATTGGTAAAAAAAATCCTATCGCTTCCATTCTATTTGGCCAATCACTAATGCTCTCCGTCCTAATTTGCCGTTCTACGCTGCATTTCTAGGCGTCAGATGACGTTGGTACAAGCTGATCAGCTGTTTGATTAGGGATAACCCTTACCCTATGACTTGCCACTGCCAACAGCAGAGTGTCTGCAAGCGACACTGCCAGTCGGCTCAAGCTCAAGCCGAGATGGACCTGTTTACTCGGCCGTAACTTTTCCTGCAACTGTTTTGTTCCAGTTCAAATTGGATCTAAAAGAGAGAGCGACAACAAACCAATTAAAACACAAGCCAGCGCAAACGGCTGCAGCGGAGTTGCTTCCCAACACATACCATGCTACTACAGCTAACGCTAGCTTGTGAACTCGTTGGCAGAGGTTACCTACTACAGCTTTAACTCAAAGAGGCCCACTTTTCTATTGCACCAGATAGTATAACAACAAAATAGACAACCACAATACAAGATTTTCAAGTAAGGGACGTATTGTGGTTTCCAACCTCAGGACTAGTTCACTGAAAAAAAAAAGTATCATTTATAGAGCTATAACAGCTGGAACAATTTACCAATTTATATTTGTCAAATGAAAAATAAATCAGCTTTTAAACTTAATATGAGACATTTTTATGGAATGGCATGGAGACAACAGACTGAATAGAAGAAGTTATTACTGTCCTAGTTAAATACTCGTGTGTTGCTTCCAATAAAATTTTTCATTCTTAAACACATGCTCTATGCTGATTTTTAACAGTATAATACTTAAATAAATCACCTGACTGTCAACAACAAAAGTGTTGGTAAGTTCAAGTAGAGACATTATGAGTCTTTTTTTGGTCTGTTACTTAGACGTATATTCAGTGAGGACTGGGTTTGAACTGTGAAATGTAATTATTCTAACATAAGTGTTGTTATTTTGTACTAATACAAAGTGCTTTTTATTTTATTTTGTTTTTGTATATCAGTGCCGACAAATGGTTCATATGAAATTGCATGTCTATCTGTGCGTATGTCAGGTGTGGACCCCCAGGAAGACAAGTTGATTGCCAAGGCATCAGCTAATAGGAACCCCCCCCCCGCCCCCCCCCCCAGCTTAAAAACACTATTTCCAATGATTAAACTCAAAAAAGCATCATCATGAAGGCTGTGAAATGCGAACACTGCAATGAAGAAAGAAATCGCAAGCACACGCCTGCCAGGTCACCTCTCTTCTGATTCAGCAGCGCTAAACACTGATTGATTTATTTACAAAAAACCCAGTGGTGCAATGCTCCAACCAGACACCTCCTAAGCAGTTTCACCTCACGCTTCAAGAGTGCTGTGCAACTCTGCAGCACGAGCCAGGAAGCACAATCTGAAGAGCCCAGGAGTTTGGCGTTGCTGTACATCGATCTTTTGCCTTGCAGAGAGAGCAAATGATAAAAAATGATTGTGCGTTGGTGAGATGAAAATGTTTGTAGATGTGAGAGTGTGTGCACTGCGCTTTCCCTGCATTATAGAAGTTTTATTTTTGTACAAACTGCAAGTCTGTCTCTTACATACAGATAGAAAAATAGTGCAAAATTCCCAATGTGCAGCAGCGTCTTGTTCTGAATGCATTTTTCAACATTACCATGCAGCATAAAGCCTTAACGAGCACAAGACCTTAGGGGAGACACATAATCCTTCCCAGAAAAGATGAGACCTTGAAGAGCATGTGGATAAAGTCAACTTTTCCAGCAGAGAGTATGTCTGCGCTGCTAGCAAAGCCATTAGAAAAACATTCAGTCCAACACCTTTTTACTCAAAAACAGCCTTTTCTGTTTATTATACAGTACATTAGAGAAAGCCATGAAACACTTTAGTGTACGAATGTGGGTGGAGGATGGACTTGAGCTATGAAGAGTCAAAAGGACAGCATAGAAAATGTGTGAGAGTATTTGCTTTAAAAGCATGTTGCTGCTTGTGGACTTTAAGTTTATGGATGTACACGGTGGCCTTTTGCCTTACAAATCTCCAAAGAATAAAAGGTGGAGAGTGTGCAATCCAACTCAGTTGGATAGAGATGCAGAAGAAAATAAAACCGCAACAAAAGAAAAGGAGAGGCTGTCCACACATCGAAACTTCTAGGTCTTCATCAAAGGAAAACTTTATCATTCTTGCAAGATGACACAACACATCCTTTCTCCTCAAAGTGAAAAGTTGAATTCCTAAATAATACAAAACACCCTTACTCACTCAGGCATCTCACGAGAGGAAGTTGGAAAGATCATATCAACTCGGGTTTCTTTATAAAATAACAATTTCACTTGGTGTCATCAGGAAAATCTCAGGCTTACTTAATCATAAGTGCTAACTTACATTATGCTATAAGCAGAGACGGTTAATAGAAAATGAGACTGTTCATTTCCTGTATCAGTGTCACATGGGTTTCACCACAGCCCCGCCCCTTTACGAGACTAGAAGCTCGGGGGAAAAAAATAAGTCCATTCATTCTTATGGGAGAGATAAACATGATCACAGGTTATGAGCAATTCTTTCACTCCATCATCACCAAGATACATATTGGACCCATTTTCACATGATACATATCTTCCAAAAATTCTGACTCAAAAACGGTATTTCTCAGACACACAGATCAAGACAAAAGTTAAGTTTGTTCGAGACCTGTCTCTGTCTGCGCAACACATTCTTGCGAGGGGGTGTGTAGAGCATGGGTGGTTGGGCACCAGCGCCTCCCACCTTGCTTCACAAAGGACATAAACGGGCATTTAAATGGTCTTACAGGTGAAACCACAAATAAGAACTTAGAACTCAGATCAAACAAATATCATGCGACGCAAAATCCATCAGAGGGATGGTGGTTCCTAACTGTCTCCATGGGAGACGTGACTCCGCCCACTTAGTATAGAGTGGGGAATCTTATGTTATTATTGACTATCTTTGACTATAGTTTAACCTATTTACACCTTTCATATTGCAACATAGAATAGGGCCAGCACATATCCATCTTTCCTCCAGGACCCTAATATCAGCATTGGCATCAGCCCCAAATATCCCATAATGATCGGGCCCTACATAAGAGTCAGAAACTGATTTTCAAGGGTTAGGGTTAGGAATTCAGGCTCTAGTGGATCAAAAGCTTTCATTATTGAAAACTACACAATATGACAACCTTGGTGACTCAGCAAGTACTGTTGGTTTTTTTTTTTTTTGTAATTATTACACGTAAGGTAGAGTAGGAGCCTTTAGCAGGAGTCCTTTAAAGATATGGGAGGCACAACTCTGAGACTCAGCTTGAGGCTACACCCAGAGGCAACGTGTGACTTCTCCGGACTTTACTTTTACTTTTCTTGACTGATTTCGTTTTGAACTGGTCCTAACAGACTTAAACACTGCAATCAACACAAAGTATACACACTGGCTGTGAGGCTTGGATCAATATGAAAAAAAGAATAAAACAATCTAAATTTTACAACAACCCACCGAAGCAAAGTGAATTAAAGAAGAATATTAATGTGGAGGAGGGATGGAGACATTAAAGGGGAGCAGACAGAAGCAGAGGAAATGAGAGGAAGCAATCTCACATCAAAACTCTCTTAGTCAGAGATGAGGACATCAACTCTTCTCTCCTAGTCAGAGAAGAGGAGAGATGGTGATAGCGAGTGTTAAGTAGCTAGTCAAGAGCTGCTACCTGCAGTGAATAGCAAGCAGGTGATAGAGTCACATTTGCAGCCTAACAGAAGAAGAATAATACAGAGGAGACCAATACGTGACTGTTCTGCAGTAATAAGCTGTCCCTTAAAGTAGCCTGTGGTTTAGCAGATTAGCATGTTATCCAGAAGTGCTTCAGGAGCAGAAAAATCATTATCTCAGCTTCATTATTCAGTGAAGGGAGAATTATCCAGCTGGTGCAAGTGATATGACTTTGTCTACTTTAAAGCTCACCAGTATTCGCTAGTGTTTCTACCCTGTAAGCTTTCAAATCAGTGCAGCATTGCAAAGCCAGGAGTAAATTAGTCAGAACTTGCCATGTTGGAACATAATCTCTTGATGATGTCCTGCCCTGCAGGCCCTGCTTCGCTTTGATTTGAGGAATGACCTTTTTACTAGAGTCTCAACAGCAAGCACCACGTTCTGCTTTCAACTGAAACACTCTTCAAGTAATACCTCAGTGACTGCTTTCCTGGATCATGGAAGCTCTCTCACTGGCACAGAACGAAATAACTTGGAGGAGACTGGATTCGCCTTCAGTGCTTCTCATACGCATAATTTCAATTGGTCAGTGTCACTTTTTCGACTTGCAACTTTCAGGGAATGAAATTCTTTTCTAAACTGCATTTTTCATTTTGCACGTACAGCTCCTAATTCAAACACTTTTGGAATAAAAAATTGTGGAGCCAGCAATCACACAACCCTCATGTCTGACTGTGCTTCTCTGATGGTCCATCTTTCAGTTGTCGGCCTAACGTTATAGTTGCTATGTAATTTGCATATAAAAGCCATAGTTACATACTGCCAGCTGTTAGTGCTAGCAAATCAAATGATTTGTTTCATATCAGAAAGACTGATTGATCTGGGGACAGGTCTTTTTTCCTGACGTTAATGCAATTCCTTAGACTTGACAGAAGTTTTTGAGACCTGATGCTTTCTCATCTGATATCTGATGTGACTCTGACAGCTGAGGTTGTTCTAATACGAACACTGTAAACTAGTTTGGTTCAAACTTATGTCTCCTTTCTGCTTAACTCCTCCTGCTCCATCTAAAGAATCTTCTGATGTCCATCTAAAGGAGCCAATAATGTTTTAGTCAAAATAAGATCATAGGTATTATTTAGAAACTTACTTTATATGTATTGTTATTGTTATTATTATTATGTATTGTGTTTTCATAGCCTACCAACCTGACTCACCTGCCGACACCTGGACTCGTGTGCGCACTACAGTGGTTATTTTTAGTGGTTAGTTCAATAACTGTCGGAAAGTTGAAATTCCATCAGTTTTTATTCCATCAGGTTGGAATATGATAACTAATATGATAACTATGATAACTGGTTTGGGTGCCAGCTAGTTCATAGAAAGTTTCGTGGGACTTTGTCTAAAGGCAAAAGTGGTTATAACTATTCCAAACGGCCACACTCAAAGGAAAGGCACAATTAATCACAAAAACAGGGAAACAATGCACACTTTCTGACAAGCTCACTCTGTTATATAAACACATCAGTAACAGAAGATAGATGTAGCTGTGTGAAGATGAACATAAAAAAAACCCTGAAAGAGATGCTGAAACCCATTATCATTTTTCATGTGTGCGTGTCTGGCCAGTCATGAAGAAGGTGTGATTGTTGATATTGAAAGACTGTCAAAAATTGTGGCAACTTTTTCACTGGAGACATTTTAACTTGTCAAAGCAGGAAAATCACAGGCGAAACTTGAGATTTTTTAAACCGTGGCTTAGTCCCATTAGTGTTCCAGTTAGCCAGGACATTGAGCCAGCCAGGCACAATGCTTTCTTTATGAAGTTTTTAATTACACCTGGGCTTTTCCTGCTATGACAGGCCAACATGTCTGCTGAAAGAAAGGTCTATTCTGATGTCTGTAAAGGCGCTGAGAGAAAGTGAAGACACTATGGGGTCTTGACCAAGTTTCCATGTGTGTTGGGAGTAAGAACAGGTTGTAATAGCCCATATTTGGGGCAAGTCATAAATATATTGAAGCAAGCATGTGTGGTCTGCTGGCTGGCCTAATCCACCTGTGTATTTAAAGGAGAAGTTCGGTATTTTGCACATTAAGCCTTATAAAAAGGATATTTCTGATCATATGCAATGTTTTGCAGCATTGTTATGACAATGATTATGAACAGCGTAGCCCTGAGAGCTGGAGCTAATTGCTGACATCAACGCTGGCTGATAACAGCTGGGAAACAACAGAGGAGGATGGCCACTCAGCCAGTCTGTTGAAAATACAGCAAACGGTCCTTTTAAAAGACCTGAAACTCGTGTCCTCTCTTGTATCAACACTAAAACACAAATTTGACTGACTTCCTACATGTGTGCAACTTGACAGAGCTAGCCTCTTTCTAACTTGTTGCAGCGGCGTGTGAATCGTTTGAGCGTCACAAAACATCCCTGAAATGACTCGTTTTACGAACAGAGTTCAATTCACGCACTCTGGAGAGTCAAGAGAAGCCTCACAATTACAAGATTTAAAAGAAACACGCTATGTTAGCTCAATCAGATTGTGCTAAACTTGCTAAAGGCTTACTGCAGCTCAAGGGAACTCACGTATGTGAATTTGGTTCTGTGTTATATACTGTGTATAATTATACCGTGTATTCTCTGTATCATCCTGTACACCCGAACTATCACGTGTGTACCGCATGATTCAATACAACTGATGTATCGCTACACCGCTAACTGCCTTAATTTGATGACCACACACTTTCAAGGGAACTGTGCAGGATGATATACAAATGTTCTTCAAAAACTGTGTAGCTTTCTATCCATGCTGTTGGAAAATGCTGCAAAACCCACTTTGATCCTGTACCACTACAAGAACTGCTCCATCTCCCTTCCTCTCTCCTCTCATCGTCCACCGCTGCTAGTATTCGATCTCTCACTTCCCTTATCTCACCTACCTCCTACTTCTTCTTCTGCCTCCATCTCTCCTCCCATTTCTCTCCCGTTTCTACCTTCCTCCTCATATTTTCTCACACATTTATCTTCGGTTACCATTACATTTCCCTCTGTCTCACAAAGCCATGCATGTACCCTAGTGGGATACTGAGGGAGGAAAGGAAAAAAAAAAGTCTGGTCTCGCCTACAATATGAGACGGAGGGAGATGATGAGAGAATCAGGTGCTTTGTCTGGATGACATAATGTGACTGAATAAGCAAAGGTTCACAGTCAGTTTATGGCCTCAAAACTCTGCGATATAAAGAGCTCTCTCTGTCTCTTTTTCTCTGTGTGACACTCTTATTTCCCTCTTATCATTCTCTGTTAGACCTCTAGCCTCCACATAATAATCACTGTCTCTCCTTCCTTTTACCATCATCTCTCGCTCCTTAAATGCTTCCTATCTGTTCCCAGTCAGACAAATGTGCGTGAAGAAAAAATGTTGATAGGGAGGTTTGGTTTTCGACTGTTCAGAAAATAAGAACTCAACATGAGGTAACAGGGGAGATCCCAGGGTGTGTTTCTGATTTACCTCCTTAATATAATGTGGCTGCCCCAGAGGCCAGGCGGGCAATGCTTCTGGGAGCAGATAGCAATTCATTTCGTCCATGGATGGATTCTCAATCCAGACCCTGAGCTCCCCTCACTGCAGCTGTACATTTGACATATAAATATACAGTATAACATATGCCATTTCTTGGAGGCTATAATCCAAAGTGCTTTTCAGTATGGAAGGTGGGGATCCAGCGGGAATCAAGGTCCCAGCCCTGTAAATCAGCGAGCAGTTTAAATTTCTCAAATGAAAACCACCTTTCCCATAAACCCCCTGGCCTTGCTCAGTTTGTTTTAAAGAGCAAGAAAAATATAAGAGGCGATGAAAAGCTGTAAAAACAGCAAAATACGCTCTGATCAGGACAGCTAATGTGTGACTGGAGTTACAAAGCCGTAAAGCGCATGTCACTTAGTATGTTTACATGACAGTAGAGAAAATCGATTCATCGTGTTAGTCCCGCTAAAACCAGACTTTTAAAATGCATGTAAACAAGTTAGTCTGACTGAGGCCGTACAAGATCGCATTTCTCGAAGTCGAGCTAACCCACCCAGATAATGTGATTGGGAGTTGAGTAACTTCTGCATGTATACACCTCAAACGGACCTGGACTGGCCTTAGTGCTCTGCACATGATTGATAGTCCCTGCAGCAGTTTTTGACCTAGAAAGTGAACTAAAAAATTTTTCAGAAGAAAACCAAGAAGAAAACATCAATCCCACAAGCACGAGGGGAAGCGTGCATCGAATTTGTACCAAAAGTAAAGCGTAGATACAAAGCATACAACGCTGTAAAGTTGTCCGTGTTTTCACCCTTCGGCATGGGTTTCGCCGGCCGCTTGCTAACTTGTTTATAGCTTGTTTGCCTAACCGGAAAAAAAAGTCCAATAGTAACCAGCTGACATATTTCTGACATACCTACTGTAGCAGATTCGAACAATTAATAAATTCTCCCTCTGTGTTTGTGTACTGAGACAAGGACGATAGTCTAACTAAATGGCCTAATTAAGCTTTAACCCCAGCTCAACTGTGCATGTAAACGTACTGACTGTACAGTGCAGATTAGATGCAGCTTCAGGATGATAAAGCATATGGATAATGTTATTTGTTTTTCAGTCATTGTCTGCTTACTTGTACATAAATTCGCAACTTAAACCATAACAGACAGTCGGTGGCTATTTCTATTTGAAGGTTTTGTTGCTGCCTCCCCTGCTGTGATTTAGCATTACAAGAATAGTGAGAAAAGTGTCCTTTTCTGTTGAGCACCTCACTGCTTTTACTCACGGCAATTTGAATAGCAGCTTAATGTGTCTGTGCCTTTGCAAATATGGGTAAAATGAGACTACGTGTGTAAGCATGTGAGTAAGATGCGGCTCCTGCAGTGTCTGGCTTCGCAGCAGTTAATCCTAACAGCCATGGTGTGTGTGCGGCCACTTGGGATTTTAAGTGAGTGGCTTCATGCGCTGTAGTAGGAGGCATCGCAGCAGACCAAACTATTATGTTGATTAAAGGCTTTTCACAGCAAAATCACTGTTAATTCCTAGCCTGTGGTAATGGCACGTGACACAGTATATGTCAGCCCATATTATAAACTAGATTTTGAAAATTAAAACATCTAAAAACACCAAAAGTTACAACATCTATCACAGCATTTTTAATTATGCCCACAGATATGTTGATTTGTGATTAGCATCTGTTTGACTTTCATTTTCCACGAGTTCACTAACTTTAAGCTAAATGACTTCATTTCTTAAGAACTGGCTGTTACTTTTCCAAGACGGTTTTCGTCCCTGTCCTTCTGTTCCTCTGCATGCCTTTTCCATGCCATCCATCATCCACTGAGGCTGCCACACCCTTTAGACTAAAATACTCTTGGCATTGCAGAAAAAATATAAATCATTCATCAGGGCGAAAACTGAACAGGCTTTGATGGGGATACGAACGAAGGAAAAATCTGCTTTTGTGAAACCGTGATGATTTTTTTTTTTTTCGAATAAAGTGGGCAACCCCCTAATTATCGCTAAAACCCAGAATGTTCCACATGGCTTTGAGGCCGCGTGACGTCAAGTCGTCTCTCTTCAAAATGAGACTAAGTCATCAAAAAACAGTGACTCATTTTCACCAATAAAAACTGCTATCCCAGGGAAGGCTTTGTAAACGATACCCTCTGCTCAAATGGAGGGTTTTGAATGTGCGGGCCCCTGAAATCTTAGACCCCCACCACTTGGTTTGTGTGGTGCGTGTCAGTAATTCATCCCCCCTGCAGAGAGAAATGATATTTTGCAGCCCCAGGGGAATTGCTCCCTTCACTACGAACCTCAAATTACTAACATAATATCGGTGTTGAGAGAAATACTCAGATCATTAAATTAAGTTAAAGTTTCGAAACTTTCATGCAAAACTAATCTATTACAAGTAAAAGTCTTTAGTTAAGAACCATTTGTATGCTACAATTTCATTTATTTTAATCCGTAAAGGAGCCAGCAAATAAAACTGTTAAAAGTTTTTTTTTTTCTGAAATGTGGATTAGTAGTGGAAAATAGCAGGACTGGGTCAACAGTGAAGCATCATCAATGTAGAGATAGGACCCGCACACTGAGGTACAAACTGTAGACTCCTTTACTTACAGATAACGTTTCGATCCATGGGAGGATCTTCGTCAGGTCAAGTTGAAATGTAGATTAGAACAGAAAAAAGTAAAATGTTAAGATTACTTTTACGATACGTTCCACCACTGCCTAATATAGAGAGAATCTTGCAGGGATGGAGCGGTGAGGGGTGCAGCAAGAGAGAATCAAAGTGAGTTATATCAAATGAAGCAACTTTCCTTCAAAGGAATTTCACAGATCACTTTGTAGGCCCTACGGACAGAGAGGGAACACAGCCAGCTGGTGCATGAAATGTCTCCCTCCCCTGTTGCTATTTTCCAGCAGGGTCAGTGGCTCTGACTGAAGTGGAATTGTATCCACGCTGCTCTGTCTGGTGACCATTGCCCAAGCTGGAAGCGACATCTGGCAAAGTTGGTTTTAACCTTAAATTCCCTTTGCCCTGTCTGTCTTACTGCAGCGAGAGGTAACACTTCTGTAATTACTGTCGCTACAGATTACAGCTTTCCAACCATAAAAGTGAAGTACTTCAGATTAAATGTATATGAGCTGACTTTCTCGTTTTAAAGGAGGAGGGTATGGTGGTGTTGTGACAGGCCTTAGGTTAACCGACAAAACTAGGTTCTATTTTGTTCTTTTGGAACTTCATTTAGGACATTTTAAAGCTGTCTGTGGCAACAAAACAGTGTATTTCAAGGCAAAATGTGATCTTTTCCTAACACTTACCAAATGTTTTTGTGCCGACACCTCAGCACAGTGTTACCATACCAAAAAATCTTAAGATTTGTATCATCAAAAATACATATCTGTGGTTTGCAGAAACATACAATGTCAATATTTATTAAGGCAACTGCATTACTTGGTGCTCGGTACTTTGCACTCAATTTTTCAAATGTTCCCCAGTGGTAAGCATCTTTCATCTGCGTATCCATGTAAAGTGGATGAAAATCTACTAAAAATAAAACTAAAAAACTGTTATTAAAAAACCTCACAGTCGAACCAGTTCATACATCACATTTGCGCTGTAATTACTCACATGTGGTTCACAGCATCAGTGTACCGAGAGCCAGTTTACATTTGTGTCAACATCAATCTGCAGTACATCAGGTGCATCACACCCACATGAGAAATTGCTTCAGCGTGTCATCTGTAATCCAAAGTGCAAGTAAACATGTCCTCGCACATTGTGAGACATTTTTCAGCATGCCTCTGACACACTACCAAGAATGTGTGTCACCTCCTGTACCTACAATGCCTAACTGAAGGTGGACGTAGTTCCCACAGCCAGAGTGACCTCAGACTGGTCAGGTAAACACACACTGACATTCAGCAAACAAAACCAGCTATGTGGTGAACACAAGGCATGTCAGTACCATCCTTATCTCAAGAACCTGTCTGTCTGAAAACACATGAGCACGCTGTTCTAATATTTGGAGTAGAAATGCACGAGTACACTCCTGAAATTGTATCAATAGCAGTGGGATTCGATCAGTATGGGTTTTGGAGGGCGATTAGGAGTACTAATACTACTAATTTGTTTGGTTTCATTTGCTGTATGGTTGCAAATCTCCGTCATCTCTACTAGAAAATCAGCTTTTAGTTTTGTGCGGCTCAAGCTCACCATCCATCGCCCCCACACAGTCAGGCTGTCAGTCAAAGGTTAGTCTGAATGTGTTTCTGAAAGCTTCCTTGAGTTGTGCTAGCATGTATTCCTCAGGGGTCGACCTTCGCCCCCGTCCATTTGTCAAACAAACTAGTGGTAATGCGTTTCTGGGACCGAAAAGGTACCTCCCCTCACCTTGAGCCCTGAAGGAATGTGGCAACCAGCACGTTGGAAGGTTGTGCAACAGTGAAGCACATCAAAGGCTGATATGGTCAATTACTTCTGTAAAGCTCTGAAGACCAAGGGAGAATGAGAGGGCTGGGTTTTGCAACAGGGGCTTGGTGGCATTTTAGAAGCTGACATGAGAAGTGACTTTCAGGTTGTGCTAGTTTCAGTCACAAGCCAGAATTGTGCAACAAAGGCTGATTGATGATCATTGCATCAATCACAAATAATGAGGACTGAAGGAGAAAGACAGAAAGATGATTTTTCTATTTATTACTTGAATTCTTGTCACTTGCTTTGTATTATTTTCTTTCTGTGTTTCTACTCTATATTACCCTGAGGAGTAATTTACTTCCAGCGGCACAAAATGACCATAATACATCTGCAGGGAGCTGAAGGAACTGCTGATCGATAATGGTGACTTAATGATTAAGTCAGGAGTGTTTAAATCCTTGTGGCTAGTCAGATTCAACTCAATGTTTAATCCAAAGCCAGTCAGAGGGTTCATACAGTGCCTTTCCCTGCTCTCTCCCTTATTTTGATTTGACTGATTTGTTCCAAGGCATTTAAGGTAAGAAGAATATGGAGTGGGAGGTTCAGGAGGAGGTTAGGAAAGGGCATTTCTACAGAAAACACAAATTACAAAATGATTTAGGGTTCTACTGGCTCCTATGAGAGTGTTGTGTATTGTTCTGTAGCAGTGATTGTGAAAATCCTGGCAAACATTTTGCATTTAAGAGCCCTTCTTGTGCTTTTTCAGGGTTTGTCATTAAGATCAAACCAGCAGCTGGCCCACAAATGCATTGTCATGAAGACGTAGCCTCTTTGGGAAAAGCCAAGCTCGTGTCTGCGTATGACTGACGGGAGCCAGCAAACAAGCCTCCGTGACCGCTGGTAAACACAATTAGCATGCCATAAAAGATGAATGGCATGTCTGTGTAATTGTCAAAAGGAATTATGTGCTGAGAACAAGCTGGACCAATTTCATCTTTGCTGAGGCAATGCTGTCAAACAAATTATGTGTAACAATGTTCATTCCATTTGCTTTTCTTCTCCTTTTCTTGCATGTTGAACAAAGCAGAAGCAAGGGTAAGCATGTTTGTTACACATCATTAACTGCTGTATCATGTTACATCGCCACTAATGCTCGGAGACTAATCTCCTTTCCTCCAATGTCACTGATAAGCGCTCCGTATCTCTTATCTTGACTCCTAAACAGAATCAAACATATGCCTACAATCCCCTCTCATTAGGATATCAAAGTCCTACTAAAGGTCGTTTATCTCATCCCAACCAGACCCAGCTAATTGAATCCAGAGCAAGATAGCAATCTAGTAAGTGTGTCAGTGGATTAGTAGGGCCTGTCACCACGGTAACCCAGGAGACGGAGGGGGGCTGAAGTTGTTTCCTTGGGTTTGTTGCTTCCAAATGACTCCGCAGAACATCCTCGCTCAACATCCGCCTGATAACCCTTCCTTCCTGAGGCGAGCGACTCTGCGCCGCAATCCTTTATCTCTCTCAATCTGTGTCAAGCAGGAAATGAGACCAGATGTAAAACAAGACAGTCCACTGACTCGAGACCCCCTGGTAGCCAGGCCATTGACAGTTCATATTTCTGATGAAAATAAGAAAAATTTTAATTTGAAAATAAAGCAACCTTTGGGTTTATCTGTTTCTTTGTGAATCCTTCATATCCTTCGTCGTCTACTTCCTTAATATGCCAATCTCAACTCCCCCTCCCTTTGTTTGTATGTCTTACAGTCTTGTTTTCCTTCCTTTTATTTGCTCCCCCATTCTGGATCATATGATTTGAAAGCAAAGCATCCGCCTCTCTGCAGCGGTCACTGGCAGTCTCACTTTGCCAAAGACCTTGAAAAGTGGGGAGAGTAACTTCATGCGGCCTGCAGAGATCCGGTACTTAAAAAAATCGGGCTGTTGCGGTGAGACACAACACAACTGCTCTGGCACGTTTCTGATCCTGAGGTAGGACTGTAGTCTTGTCCAGGGTGTTGGCCTTAACTACCCACAACACCAACCTACGATCAGAGAGACTGTCAACATTAAATGCTTCATAACAAAAAAAATCCTTTACCCAGTGTGTGAAACATTTTTTTTTCTTTATACCTTTGGATTTTAAGTTTCTCTTGGTATTACAAATTCATTCTTCAATTAACTGTATTTCAAAGATAGAAAAACAGGATTTAATGGGACATGGTATCAGACATTGGGGATTGAGATGGCTTTCATAAACCATGCACATATTGACTCATTGCTGTGTTGTAGCAAAGTGATACCACAAAGCAAAGAAGTGTCATGTATGACAATGTCCCAGCTAGAATGGGAAAAAGATATATTTTGCAGTCTTTTTTCTTACTTTGACTATTCACTGCTAGAGTTCTGATTGTTCTTGCAAAGCCACAAATCACAAATAAAACCCCTGCAAATCATTACAGTTCTGATTTTTGCCAGTCCACTCTCTTCCCAGTGTTTCCTTTCTCATGAACTCCGGCAGTGTCAACTCCTGCTTCTCCCCCGGGACATCTTCCTCTTCTTCTTCCTCCTCCTTTCTCTTGTGAAAAATGGGATTTTGCATGTTCAGTGAACAGTTGCAACACAGGAACTCCTGCTGGCCGAGGCAATCCCTGCTGGATTTCATCTCAATACTGGTGAGAGCTTGACGGTGGAAATGCATCTTGGGAATGAGCTAAATGGCAGAATTTGGAGGCACAGAGGGAGGAGGGGGTGCAAGATAAGGAGGATCAGTTAAACACTGATTTGTAGTCTTTAGGCTACAAAGAGATTTTGATGCAACACACTGAAAGCATGTTTCAAAGATACCCAATTAGTGCTTACTTCCTTTTCTTAAACATTCTAAAGAGGGCTCAGTGCAAAAAAGAAGCAAACTTTTGTACTGCATATTCAGGCAAAACAAGTCTGCAGCAAGTGCATTCGGTGATTCATCTTTAAATACTATCTACCCGCAGCTGCAATGTTGAGCCGCCAGGTGCAAAACCTGTCTAAACTGGAATAAATACACAACAACAAACCACGTTTGCTCAGCACTGAGATGGATACAAACCTATAAAATACATGAATAAGCTCAAGCGGGGAAGAGATGAGAACGAGCCAGGCGGAGCTGGAACTCCTCCAAACAGGTGCTACTGCGCCGCCGTCCCAACAGGAGGCTGTAGGCGAACGGTGTGTGTATATGTGTGTGGGATGGGATGGTGGGGGGAGGTTTTTTATGGTTATTGTATTATCTTATCCTCTTAGGAACCGGTCCTGATATGCTGCTTCCTGCTCAGGGGAAAGAGAAGAGACGCAGTAGGAGAGATAAGTGTAGCCCAGTCAAAATGATCGTGTGTGATGGTTTTACGTGAGAGAGAAATGGACTGGAAGAGAGAAAAAGTTTTGGCAAAATGAAATGAAAGTTTACGCATGTTTCCATGAACTACTTTTATAGAACTTGACATGAGTTCAGAATGAATTCAGTCACCAATAAATGATATATTGTGGACAGTTTAAGAAAAATACATTTCATCTCATCGCTCAAGGGGACTGATAAATGAAAAATCCACTGGCCAAGCATATTTTTTACTGGCCAAACTGGGTGCATATTGAGCATAACTTTCATGTTTAATTAATAAAAAAATGTTGCAGTAGAACTGCTCAAAAGTTACAGAGTAGAGAGTCTCAGCGTGGTTCTTTAATATATGAATATTTTGGTTTAATCAATCGGTGAACCAGTTTTTTAATGAACATTGTTGCTGGCTGTCACTGATAATGATGTGATGATATGATGTCCATGTCTTGAACTTGAACTGCAACTGAACACGTTAAACATGTTAGTTTAGGGTAAAGTTACATTGTTGTGTACACCATTATCTGTGCTGTGCTCTCTACTTAGTTTGCATTGCCCTGAGTTTGTGTGCTTTTTTTTATATTGTCCTACTTGTTGTCGTCCTATTTGTTCAGTGGCTGCTTCTCACTTGGCAATTAATAAAGTATCTTGCATCATATCATATCGTGTCATGTTGTATTGTATCATATCCTGTCATACTGCGTCGCATTGTGTCCAATCATTCCGTATAATGGCGTGTTATCTTGTGATGCATCCTATCGTATCGTGTCATGTCGCATCGTATTGAATCCTTGCAGTGTGGCAGATGGCCTTTTTAATAGGTACTCTCCGAATGGGGAAATCTACCTTCGTTGGCGCATTCTGGGTCTTAATTTACGACCCTGATTATGGAATTTCATTGCTGTTTCTCCCTTATGGTGGCATTTGTGTTGTTTCCTTAGTTACTATTAATATCTTTTTATGATAGACAGGGCAATGACAAGTATTCTTACCGGAGGTCGAATTGGGGATTGCAGTTTACACTCCTTTGCTCTATTCAATCATTACTTTTGTTAGTGAGGTTTGGTTATGGGACATTTTGACATGCTTTGTCTACTGTAGCCATCAATACCTATTTGAAACCAGATTTAGGAAGGATCTGCTCCAGAAACACACACACAGTAAAAGAAAAGCACACTTTAAATACTTCTAAGCCAGGTGTGACAGGTCCTGCATTGAGGCGGTTTGAGGAAGAGAAGTGGACTGACAGGTATGGATGGGTTAGTTATTGTTGGAGGGTTTCACATTGGGCACACAGGTGGAATTCTGAGGAACCCAAGCCGACCACTGGAGGAGACTTCAGAGGATGAGGCTTGGAGGAGAATGTCAACATCGACAGCTTCCCAGGAACACACACACAGGCGATAACCACAAATGTTACACTTGCCTTTGAGATTTAACAGGGTTCTTTTGCCGCAGGCACACTCACAAACCGACAATAACTAAGTGTCAAGATTGTCTTATTTTGTCTGCTAGCGCACACACAAACACAAACACAAACACAAACACACACTTGGTAAATCTAAGTAAATTGTCTTTGTGGAATATCTTTTTCTACCTGCACGCACACAGCTTCAACTGCTGTTTAGGCCTTTGCTTAGGGTATTGTATTTCGTCTGCGAGCCTCACACACACCAAAATGTCTTTGAAGTGTATGACTGTATGTCATTGGCAATACAAGCCACGCACACACACACACACAAACACATGCACATGCACATGCACACAGTCTCCAGAGGCTATGGATGTCTTTGAGATGCACCACCAGACTCTTTTCAGAAGAAGACAAAAAGTCTTTTCTGAGAGTTCTGGGCTGAGAGCGGCGGCCTGCACTCTCAAGCAGCATCACAGTGTCACTTCAAACAGAGGCGTTAGACAGCTCTCTGTCTGTCACAGCATGCAGTGTTCAGACTGGAGCTCCAGAGGAAAGATACTCACTGACACCACATCAGCTCACACGCACATACACACACATCTATGTAAACCTATCCTTGTGAGGACCCATTTTTGACATAATGCCTTTGCCTTTCCTAAGACCCTTACTGTAATCTTATCCATCACAACTGAACCCAAACCTAAACCTCATTCTAACCTGAGCCCTGAAACCGAGTCTTCCTCAAACAGTTATTAGGTGTCTGGTTTTCGGACCTCACAAATAAGTTAAACAAGCCCACACACAGACACATAGGAAAGAACTACAAATGGTAGCTTTACTTTTCAGAGTCTGACTGCAGGGGCGCCAGCGTAGCTTAGTTGGTATAGCGGGCACCCCAGGTACAGCGATTGCATCCTCGCTGCAGCGGCCCAGGGTTCGATTCCACTCCTGGCCATTTGCTGTGTGTCGTTCTACGTCTCTCTCTCCCACAAATTTCCTGTCCATATCTTCAGCTATTCTGTCGATGAAGGCTCAAAAAAAAGCCCAAAAAACATCTTTCAAAAAAAGAGACTCTGACTGCTCCTGTTCTTCCAAACTGTGTAAAAACAAAGGCTTAAAACTCAAAATACCAGGAAAGACTTTCTCTGGCATGTGTATTTGGCTTCTTCATGTAGTATAGGCTATTTGAATGTGTCTGCGCTGGAACGAGAACAGTTTACTTTTCTTCCTTCCTCTCTTCCTCCTCTGATAACAGAGCAAGTTAGACGGTTATCTTTCAGGCAGATCTGATCTGACCTAAAGTTGTGTCTGTGTTCTCTCTGAGTCCAGACAGATGTGAGTTGGCCAGACGAGGTCCTTCTGACAAGCGAGTTACTGCTGCTGCTTCCTGCTGGGACGGGCCTCGACCTCACAACATCAAAGCAGAGCCGAGCTCCTGTATCGCAGGGGCAAAGTCACCGAGGCGAATCCGCCAGCTCCCAGACACACACACATGATGGAAGTCTAGATACACACTGATACAGAAACATACAGCCAGCTCTATTTTGCCCACATATCTTCATTGTTCAGTGGTGTTGGTTGCAGATGTAGGCAATGGCAGTCATGCCCCTTTTCACAAGATGATGGAGCAGCTTTATCAGCAGCAAAGACCCGAAAAGTTCTATTTTTCTGCCATGAGACAAGAAACTAAAAAGAAGAAATCACTCAGCTCAACTGGCCACTTTCAACTGCCAGTTTTCTGTTTGTTTATCTGGAATTCACAAGATTTTTCCTCTCCAACTGGAGGAGAAGTAGTCTGATAAGCAAATTTTGGGGTCAAATTGTGTTACGAAACACTGTTTGGTTCAGATGTATGAAATGTTTGACTGTTGTTTGCATTTGAAAATCACGTAACAAATGGGTGAAGAGAGATTTACACCAGTGGCTGCTTTTAAAAAACAGCAAAATATGTTTCTCCTAATTAGACAGCCTGAAATACTTGGCACAGCTGTATTAAAAGCAGCTGAGAGCAAGAGCAAAAAATGCCTCTGTAGTCACAGAAAAGTCACATGAATAAAAGTATTCAAAAGAAAAATCGAAGAGGGGAAGTCAAAAATTATTTTTTCATTTGAGCAACCAGCGGAGGAAGGTATGAGAGAAGCGACTGCAATGTCACAGAAAGAAAAACATAAAAACACTGAATCAGAACAGGAAGCTTCACCATCCACACAGTAACTTAGAACAAAATAGGCTGCTATTATCATGATGAAATGCTGAGCTTGTGAATCCTATAAGCTTGTGCAAATATCAACCACCGAACAGCACAGAAATCGAGACGGGGGAAAAACTAGGTTAATTATACATTTCATTCCTGACTGAGACAGTTTTAGGGAGTGTTTTGTTGCTGCTGCTGCACTGACCAGAGAAGAGCTCAGGTCTTAGAAACTGCATTTCACTATTTGTCTCTTCCAAACTCTGTACACCTTCTACAAAAGCTTAACGTGACATTGTGAAAAATGCCCATAAAATAAGACTAGTTGCAACACCTTGCCTGAAAAATTAAGAAATAAAAAGACCTGAAGTTCTTAGCAAGCTATTACATGATGTGTGTCCTAATCAACCAATTAAATATCTTATTTCCAGTAAAAGAGAATTATACTTGCCTCCATTTTTCGGTCCTTTCTCACATTGCAATTTGCCAGATAGCTTCTCACGGTCCATTAATATTTCATCTCCCTCAAGAATAAAAGAGGTTTATTACAACCTTGACCCTATTTTTTGTAGTATTGGCTCTTTTCAATCAGTTGAAGCATTGAGCCTTAGTGAATGCTGAGCTCTTGGAATATGACGCAAACAAAGTCTGATGGGGCAAGAAACACAACGAGCCAGATGACTGGACTGAAGGCAATACTGGATCTGTCCACACCCAAAATATCACTTATAATGCCTCACTGCACAAGAGGCACAACTACAGAAAGTACAGCAATTGAAGTTGATTCAAGTTGCCAGTTTATCAGCAATTATGTCTTCATCTCTCTGTTTGGGTCCATTTGAGTTAGATTAATCTGAGGCTTTCACTGCTAGTGTTTCTTGTTCTTTCACAAATCTTCCCCTCCTGAACACGCACCCTCAGTCACACTGAGTGGCAAAACATCCTCCAACATAGCGGCGTTTAGCGGGGGGAAACTGCAAAAACAGGAGTCAAACTATTGACAGTGATCCTTACAACTTAACAAAGCACCAGTGGGCCATTGACACTGACAGTTGGCCAGGAATCGGGTTTCCTGACATTTTTACGCTGGGAAAATACACAAAGCCTGAAGGCATACGAAAGTCTGGACGTCAGCCACCCATAAAAATGCCAATAAACATAATTTTAATGGACTTTGTAGAGAGTTTGAAAGTGATCTGGTTAACTGTCTAAACTTGCTTTGTGGATTAGCGTTAAAGTACCCCCTTTGAAACGACAACGTTCACCTTGGCTGTTAGATAATGCTAATGCTATCTAACCATCATCATGGATGCTTTTAAATAAATGCCAAAAAAAACTTTACAGTTACACAGAATATGAATTCAGGTATGATTTTTACCCAAAAATCAAACTGGCTACCGCAAATTCATGTTTCTCCAGTTGTTTCTGTGAATTGCAGTGTTCCATTTGCTTCTTTGTCTGCAGCTTTCGGCAGTCTGTTAAAAAGAAATCTCTGACTTTTTGTTACATCTATTTGTGCATTCATAGTTTTGCTCAATGTGGCAGCGCGCTCAGTCGCAGTGGCTCATGTCTAACCCGCCACTCTAACCTCGTAATGTTGTCGTACAATTCATTTTATAATGACAATTAAGCTGTTTTACCTTTACCTTTTCCTTTATTACAGCTCTTTCCCATTTTATTTGTGTTTTTTGTGTGTTTGGCAGCACACAAACTGTACGCTAACGCTGCCACTTTTTTCTTGTCTTTTTCGCCACTCAGTGAGCGTATCTGCAGTGACTTCCACATCACATGCATAGCCTCTGTAGTAAGAGCACCTCACTTGCTTAAGTTTCATCGCTTGATTAGCATTTATATCACACAGCCTTGTGTGTGTATATTTAACTTAATATTATGCATTGATGAGTAATAATTTATTTCGCTCTAACCAGATAATAATTCTCCAGCTTGTCTCATCAACTTGTGTTAGCGAGGCATTTTATGATTTGTTATATGTTTTTACTGTGCTTTTAATTAATCGTATCTGTAAACTAATGTTCCTCTTTGAGAATAAACTGAACTATGAAGTGGTTTAGAGTTGCTCAAAGAGCCAAGTTTAAGTTGATTTCTCTCCATGCAAAATATCTGCTAACTTGCAATCAAAACCCTCTTACATTCCCTCTATAAAAGCTGACCACTGAAACAATCATGACCACATCTAAATTAGCCTCATTGCAAACTCCCTAAAAACACGAGAAGTGTGACGGAGAGCTGCGGTCTGCATTTCCTCACAGCTTAATGAAATGCCTGGACACATCTGAAACAGCTCCAGTTTCTCAGGGAAAAACTAGAAAAAGGCTATCAACCAGAGGTTACTTGGCTTTGCACAATCTCCCTGCGTCAGTAATGTTGCCTCACAGATGCAGAGATGTGTTCCCAAAGTATTCCAATTAAAATCACACAAATCAACGCCCTTGTCTCTATCTTAAAGCACAACAGCCCTGCGAGAACAAGAAAAAAAAATGAAAAAAACTCCCTCTACATTTTTGGACCTTCTGCAAAGTCACTGAATGTTTGATTACATGCCATAAGCTTTATGATACGGGTTCAAAAGTTACTCATCACTCCAGCTGTTTATTATGCTGCTATGTTTCCAAGTAAGTGCTGTGTGAAATATGCCTCTGGCTCTAATGACAAAGTCCTTTGAGGTGCTGGATTTTCATAGCTAACCTGAAATTTGCATTGTAAGAATAGAACAGTGTGTCTCCATTCATCATCCGTGCCGTTGCACCCAAGAATCAACAGGAAATCCTAACTAGGCTCCAGAAGTACATATATGTAAGACTGAAAGTGTTACAAATACAAATTTACTGGAACGTATGCAACCCTCTTAACAACTTCAGAGGCATGAAAACAGACTGAAAATCTAAATACATGCTAGCGGTGCCATAAGACTGTACTTTGGCACAGCATGCTAATTTGGGCATGCTAACATGCTAATATTCATGTTCATTTTCTTTTGCATTTTAGCATGCAACAATATTTACGTTTACATGGACTTGAGTTTCCCAGTTATGAGCCTTATCCCACTTTTGATCGAATTTGGGATATAGTGTTTACATGCACGCAGAGAAAGCTGGTTATTTCTACCCCTGTATACATGATAAATATTAGTATCCCAGTTTCCGATTACTCCATTTTATTTGTGCAGGCGCCTTCAGTATTTTCCACCTTGATCTGATTTGTTCTATCATTGGTGTTGGGAAACTGGGGTCCTGTTCACCACAGACTTGAACAGGTCAGCATTTTGACACTTTCTCCCATCTAAACATCCATCTGTATTGCATTCTTTTATTACTGACAGACAAAATTCTTTTTCTTCATCGCTCCTGGATAAGTGAGATGCTCTCCTTGCCATCACCATGTTTGTTTTTCTGGTGCATCACTTGGCTGAGGCTGCGCCTGCACAAATAGTCGGCAGCTTTCAGAAACCAGGGTAAAGTGTGTACATTCCACAGAATCCCCTTTTCTTTTTGAGTACTTCTGGTAGCAGAATTGGGTTTCTCAAAACCAGGATAAGGGCATAACCCGTTTTCTGAAATTGGGATATGATGTTTATATGCACAAATGCAAAAACAGGATGCTACGGGTGGTGGAAGCTGAATAGTTTTGTAGGGTTTTTGGTCATAAATCAAAGCACTAAACAAATTGGAACTTTGATCTGATGGTGGCACATGATGAAATGAACATAAACATTGTTGAACTGTATCCTGAGGAGAAAATCAATAAGTAAACCAACAAGTGTTCATGGCAATCCGTTATATAGTTGTGGAGACACTGTCACAAATGTGAACCTCATAGGTAGCACCGTGGAAAAATCGAGGGATAACCAAAGATAGCAGGGTATATTGTCTTGTGGTCATAGAAATCTCGAGCAAATTTTGTGCCAATCATGATATGTGCCCCCAAGTGACTCGTGCTCTGGGGTACACGAATATCCACACAACATTTCACAGCAATCCATCCAACAGGAGCAAAAGAGTAGCGTGTGTTTAATGTAGAAAAACAGGCATTCTCACAAAATCTTCACTTTGTGTGTTTACAGCCTGTGTTAAGAGTGAGGGCTCAGAGCCAATCTGTAAGCAGACTACCCCTGCATCTGCTCCTCTCTCTTTATCTGATTGTCTGTCATGCTCTCTCACCCACTGTTTAAGCTGTAAGCATTTCTGATCTATGCTTACAACTTCCATCCCATGTTTAGCTCACTGAATTGAACACGGCCTGAAGGCTGCAATGTTCCATAGATCTGCCTTTTCCAAACTCACAGTGTCTTGTCTATGTGACTCAGTGTATTTCTTCGAAGCATTAGGTCAGAATGTAGGAAATTCTTACTACTTAAAATGAATAACACAATGCAGCAGCCTTTAAATAGAGGATTCCAAGTAGGAAATTTTCTCCTCCCCAACTTCCCTCAAATCTCACGTCAACACCAGTAAAGGCAAAACAGCATTATTTATAACATGTTTATATTGCTGAAAGTAAGTGTATTCCATGCTGTGCTATTCAGTCAACTTCGCCAATGTTCCCACATATTACTGGCATAATGTATGAACAGTGGTGTCAGTTGCAGATATTTTTACAGGCGTTAAAGATGCTGGTCCAATAGAAAAAAAAAACAGAGGTTGCAACAGGGCCGGAGTGGGACACATTTTTCAGCTCAGGAGTTTCACGGGAAGCAGCCCACAATGTGCACTTGCAAAATTTTTTTGGATGTTGATATTTTGACAATCACACAGGCCACCTGAGAGCATCTCTCTGATGTGTCAGAGTGTTTATAGTGCATGTTTTGCTAATTTTGCAACACCCCTAGAAGGGCTTTTGTGAAAAATAAGACAGCAAGACAAAATACAATTTGAGTTAAAGATAAGAAGTGAAATAATAATACAAGATGGCACATGTACTTGACATCTAGAAACCATAATACACACACACACATACATTTGCATGCTTGTGCACACAAATAAATGTGGTACCTATTCACATACATACAGACATTCACATACAGTCGCACACACATCCTCATACATGTAAACTTGTGGGTGTGCACACACACATACACACTCGCACACACTGCATGTTCACTAACACATGTCTATTTTCAAGCATGAGGATAAAAACTCAAACAATCTACCTGCCCACGCTGGAGTTTCACGGCTAATGTTAGTGGAGCTAGTGCTGCGTCTTCTTCACTGTCGAGCTGCTCACAGACTACAACAGACAACAGCGTGTCTTACAGGTAGCATTGCCATACAAAGCATTTACAACATTATGCCTGACGTAACCTCAAAAGCTATGTAGCATCATGAACGTTTGTTGTGTCATCATCATCCCTATCAGCCCCTTGCTGCATACTTTCACTTTCAGGTGGCTGCGTGGCTGTTGCTTTTTCAACTAAAAAGTCCATCTACTCTGCACATTTGGCCGCATCATCTTCCAGATGTTTTTCCCTCTTCATTCTGGTTTTATCAGATCCCACTTTTCTTTTTCTGTCATTATTCATGTTTTGTTTTCCTGTCTTCAGTGTAAAATCAGATGCCAGCTGGCATGGCGCGACAAAACTTGGCCTGGGATCAACCATTTGGCAGGAGGTCACGGTCACTGTCTTGTATAAGGCAATGGGATGGGCATGACAAACAGTGGCCCCCCTCCCCAAAGTGTTTAGATGTTCCAGCTGACAGCTCTAGCAGTGTCTCGCTGCGAGCGTGCAACAAATAGTGGCCACATAGTCAAGACAGCGAGCGTAGCATGACATAGTGACTTTTGACCGGCCCTTGCCACCCACAAATTAACCCAGCCCAGCGGGAATCTTCTAGATTCTCCAGATTAGCCACTTTGGGCCTGGGTCGCCAGAGCAAGCTACTAACTGATTATTTCTAGCTTCTGTCTAAAACTGAAGGGCAAGAGGACACAGAACAGATACTTCACCAGTAACTGAGGCACACTGAGGATGAGTGAGCAGCTGCTGGCCATCAGTGTGTTGTGTTGTGGACAGATAGCTTCCAGATAACTTGTGCAGTGTTTATGAGGTTCCACACACGGGGATCTGCGGCTCCCAGCAGCTGACCGCTGTAAGCAATCCATATCAGCTGACCCCGGCCTGTTAGTGCAGAGCAGGCGACCACCTTTGAGTTTTTTATGACCCTCTGCGCATTGTTAAGTTCCAGACGTTTGGATAAGCCCAAAGTTTTGTTTTTTGTGTCTCTGCCGTGAGAGATAAAATCAAAAGCAACATTGATGAAAAAGACAGGCTTTTGAATTTTTGTGATATATGACAAAAACATGTTGAATCATAAAAAGTGCCTCTCGGGACGTGATGCGTTTGCAGTTGGTTGAGAGGAAAACTGGATCAAAATCTGGATATTTGAAAATTCTTATTTAACTGGGGAAAGTTAGCTTAGCATGCATGCATGCATCAGTGCCTTACTGCATTCTCACAATGTTCCACACTTTCATGTCTGGAAGTCTTCATCTTTTGGGTTGAGGAATAGCTTCAGAGGACTTAGAGGTCCAATGTCTTGCTCAAGGGCACTTATACTGACTTAAAGGCTTTTTCATTCAAATGATCCACTCCATATTGAAACCACAGTGCTTCTGTGACCTCTGGACTGCCTTTTTCTCAAAGCTTCAGCGTCTGAATGAAGAGACTAGCTGTGGAAAGTGTGTGCGTGTGTGCGATGATGGTTGTGTGGTGGAAACTAAAGGTGGACTGGAGGACAAGCAGAGAAAGAAAGAGGAGAAAGACAGCAATCTGCTCTTTCACAGTGAAATCTTTACGCTAAAAAAACTAAAGAGGAGTGTGCTGACCAGAAGCCAGTGAGTGAAAGAAAATGGAAGAAACGCCAGCTCCTAACTGCCTCAGGGTGAGCGTGACTTATCGAAGACTGCAGAGAGTATTGATAGAGAAAAACGTGCGGACAGTCGGCTTATGCTGATGGAGACTTCATGCGATTTTTTCCAGTGAGGACAGATGGAAGCTCGCCGCTAAAGAGAGCTTACTGGGAAGTCTGTGCAGTCCTGACGCAAAAGGGGCATAATTCCACATGTCACAGAGCATTAATAAATATGTTCAAATATTTAAACAGATTTCCCCTAATTACACCCCTTGTGACCTCTGGATGCGATACCGCCTCTGGGCCGACCACTTCAGGGCTCGTGTTGAAACAACCGCAGATGTAATTCCTCACGTTAGGCGTCCAAGCTCGCCTGGGGCGGAATTATACAGTGTACCACTTGACATGGATGGCAGTGCTCACCGGCTCTGCTGCCACCTCCAAGGCAAACATACTTTTACCCAGTGTGGCTAATGCTCCAGCCCAAAACATTAGCTGAAGTGTCTTATGCTGAGGACAGACAGAGTGCAGCCACTAAATAAGCTGGCTGCTGTCTCAGCTCCGTGTTTGGGCTTGGCAGATTTGAAGACAGCGGTGGAAAATGTACCCATAATTCCCTGCTAATGTTCCCCCCCACCTCTTGATACAGCAACTGTCTGCTCACTAAATGACTAATTTAGGCTACAGCGTAAGTCTTTCCTCTTAGCACCTTGTCTCCTCATAGTGGTGACAGCTACAAGTAATACAACTACGATTTAATAATGTTAAACATTACTTATAAAGTTTTGCATTTGGCATCTCCTCCTGTGTGCTGTTTCAAGTAAGGACAAATGGAAAGTTTACAGGTTCACTTAGTTGGAGCAAACCCTGCAGATGGTGAAACATTATCTTATATACCTGCTGATCATATATATTTTCTCTACTAGGGATGGGTATTTAAAGAGATTTTCTTGATCATTCATTGGGAAAATTAATCATCAATTGCCTATTTAATCAATAACTTTTACATTAAAAAAAATGCCTATGGCAGAAAATACAAAATACGGCACATTTTTCCTCAGCTAAATCTTTATTCCAAGAAGAGCTTATGGTCCAACAATAATCCTCTTAAACAAGGCAGTTAAAGTTCAGCTGTTTAACGTAAACAAAAAAGATGCGATGCTCATAACATTAAAGCAGCCAAGCGTGAGCCTCCGACACACTTAAACGCAACTGAGCCTCCAAGAGACAATTTCAAAAAACAATCATATCGAACGGTAATAACTTAAACAAAAAACAGGTCCATTATTTATCGTTGTGCATTGCAGTGCCTAAGACTAAAGTGACGGTAGGTTGATGGGAGGATGCACTGACATTAACCCGGCTCATTGGGGTTGTTGTAATGTAATATTTATATACAGCTTCACAGTGTTTACAAAGAACATCTCAATTTTCTTGTTCGAAATGGTCCCACGCCAAACTTTGCCTTGACCTTCTCATGTGTAAGTTTGATATGCGTGGCAGCCATGACAGCAGCTCGTAGACGGCTAAGTGACGTTATTTCTGTTTTCTCTGTCTCCTACATGTAGTTAAATATCGCCCCCCTTTGGTAAGATGTCTCAATGCTGCCACATAGTGAAATTTACTGCATCGCTTGAAGACTCATGCTATGCAACACAGCCTGTGCTGACATTACATTTGATCAATAGAAATTTCATGTCATCGACAAACTCTGTAACGATCAATTATTGGTCATTGATTAATCATGTACATCCCTACTGTCCGCACGGACACACTAGAAGGATAACAAACCTTCTCTGTCATGCTAAATAAGATAGGAATTCAATAATGCATGACTGTCTGAGATCATGGTGAGACAAACATTTCCATGTTTTACTTCAGGAAGACTGCGGTTCAAACAGCCCATCAAACGATCAGTTTTTCCTCCCATCACTGACATTAGTCATGTTCCCCCTGCTCCATTTGGAACTGTTGCCCCTGTGCGTGCAATGTAACTTCTGTTTCTGCAGCCAAAGACTGAAAATGTCAACTTCCTGGCAAGCACTGATCACCTTTAATCATCATATTGTAACAGCATTTTTACCCTTTAGCCTTCATGGCTGTTTGCAGCAACAATACAATGCTTACCGTTATTCCTCCTGGGCATGCTTTCATGTGTTGCTTTCTAGACAGATCTAACAAATTCTCTGTATAAATCACTGCCAGGGTTTGTTCTCACTGAGGCCACCCATGCTAACAATACAGTAGGCTCCCAGTGCTGCAAGGTGCTGCTTTGACATTTTCACAGGAACATCTGTGAAAATGCCACATATTCAATGGGATAATCTCCAAAACCTCTGGAATTTTTGCACCAAGCCTTCATAGAAAACTGATTGTGGACTGGTTAACACTTTGTGGGCACGTTTGCAGCAGGTCCTGCACATATTACATGTGATAATATACAGCAGCTGTACTTAGATCATGGCAACCTCCACACCGGGGTTTTGACTTAACCAGTCAGAGCTTAATTTAAAACAATAACTTACTGGACATTTGCTTCCTCCACAGCTATTGACTGAAAATCCTGTAAATCTGATATGAAAGGCTTCTTTTTTTCATGATTTTCTTACATTACATGATTAAGTACTTACAGCCTCCTGCTTAAACATAGCTCAGCAGGACTGCAACACCTGGAGCAAGCACTCAGAAACTATAGAAGAAATCTAACCGTGACAGTATGAGCATACATAAATACTTTAATACATAAATACATATTATATACATACTTTCAGCAACCTGTTGAGTTACATGGAAGTTAAGTGCTATGATCAAGCCTTTGGCTGTTCTTGCCTTCCCAAGGTTGATTGCATAACATGCATTTATTATAAAAACACATACACAAGGATCATAATGCCATAAAATCCATTAGCAAGATGGTGTTGAGCATACTAAGCTGTAAAAACGTCTGCATGCAGCTATGCCAAAGGCAGAGGAACCCTCCCAAAATGAGGGTGAAGTGGGTTGGAGTAAAGAGTAAACAACTCTGCTATTAAAGTGTTACAGCCACGGCTTTCAGTGCCAAGTGCTACTCTGGAGTGAAGACCTGGGAAAATAAGGCCGACGCATACCCACACATGAAGGCAAAGACACATTTCTCTCAGTTTTTCACACACTCACAGTCTCCTCGAAGTGCATGCGCATACACACAAACAAATGCACAAAAGAAAGAGAAGATGCGGGTTTAATTTCACTCACATGCAAGTGCACAAATATTTATGCATGTGTAAAAAAGGGTGAAGTTTCTTCTTAAACAATTTACAAGGCAGAAAACTTGTGGAAACCACAGAGTTTCTGCCTATTTGAAACATATTTAATCATATAATAGTCTTATAGTGCATCAATGTCATACATACTAGGCATAACATAAATGTGAATAAACTCTGTAAGCAAAAGAGCAGTGGGACAAATGTGACATGTACAATACAAGAACAGGATCTTTTTTCTAAGCAGGAGAAACAGCCAGAAGAATTCACTCACAAAGTCCTTTTTTCTGACCGAAAACATTTCCACCATGAGTAGTAAAGCAGCTCCCATATGGATTGGGCTTCCACTTTTTTCTTGTAAGGGCGATCGATATATTGGTTTGCTCATTATATCAGCCTATTGCAGATACACTGGTATCGGTGTATGTGTCCTCTGATATTGCTGATATTAAAACAGTTTTGTAAGACTGGAAAAGATAGTTGGACTAATGATTTAAAATGGTGTAATTTTGTGGCTTGTCCAGCAGAGGGTGGTTTATTACTTACTGACGAATAAGTGAAGTGTTTACTGTTCAGTGCACTGATGTTTGGAATAAATTTTTTAAAAATATTAGATATCCTGCCTCCATTAAATATCATTGTCACAAGTATTTAATAAACACATATCCTGTATATCTGAATTTTCTTGCTCCCTATTATCCGTATTGGCATCAGCCCCCAAAATCCCACGTCAGTCAGGCCCTAGTCTCTTGTCCAATTATTTTGTCTCATATAAAGTTGCACTGTCTTTCTTTAGTGTTCATCCTTATATTTGAGTTATTAACAGGGTGTCATACATATTCCTCATTGCTAAGTGCAACACAGTAGTTAGTAGATGAAAAGTCAAATGGTCATAACAAAGCAAAGTTTGGCGCTGGGACACCACTAGGTCAATCTAAAGGGAAATGTAAGAAATCAGATGCAGCTCAGGTATTCAGTTCCTTCTGTTTTGATCGGGCCAGAGCAACTGACATTCTGTTAAATTTTACTTTGCACCTTCATGTCAGACCTGTCTTTCTTTTTGTCAGCACAAATTTTGCCATGCAATCCTGCTAAACATCCACAATATATATAATCCAAAATACATTATCCAGTAACCTTCAGTCTGAGAAGGGAAAGGGGAAGCAACCACTGAGCAGGAGTGTGGCTGCTGCTGGACAGACCCAGATATCAGTCACCGAGTAGAGGTTGGTTGGATGTGGGAGAGGACATTACCTTTCAACCCAAAGGTCCTATCTCCCTCTCACTCTCTCCTGTGTGTACAGGGGAAGCGACGTATGGCATTGACAGCGAGAAGGGCCCCTGAGTGTAGCCCTTTCTTGTCCTGCTCATTCAACACATCTGGGGAGCAACACAGTGATCATGAGGAGAACTAAAACGTGAACAGTGCAGTCATCACAAAGAACAGACCCTGTGGAGTAAGTCAGTCCGTCTGGCTCAGATCTGCTAATACACAACATCGAGCTGCTTTGTACGAAATGCCCCAACCAATAACTGGGTCGATCACAGCCTATTAAGTTCTGTCAAATTTCACACTGTTCTTAAACAGTGTGCTTGACACTAATGCTGCTCCCTGTATTGAAATGTTTATCCAGTACCATAACGTGATCAGCTAACAGAAAATGAAATAAATTCACATGTAAAACCATTGAGCAGGTCTCTATCCTGCAAGGTAGATTGGCAGAGGAAGTGATGCCATATTTCTCACGCCTCTAATACCGTCTGTCCAGCAGCTTCTCCCTCTCCGGCTCTCCTTCTCTTTGTGGTCTTTACTATTATATAACACATACGGTACTACTTCTTGCATCAGACGATCCTTACCACTTAAGTACTGTAACTCAAGCATCATCCCAAAGACTAATGGCCCCTGTCAAGCTCACGGAAATTTATATCAGGCATTTTAGATCTGACGACAGCAAGCAAAGAATGGGCGGTGTTTGCTCTTCTTCTTTCCATAAACCTACTCTCTACATGGATGGGTGGTTGGAGGATTGGGAGAAAGTGTTATATAGTCAAATGTTGAGCAAAAAGGAATATGCTGTACATCAGTGGTCCCCAAGGATCTTTGTGAATTGTTAATCTCTTACAAAGAGATGCATAAAATGCTCAAATTTCAGTTTTGGCAAATCATGTGGAGGTGATTTTGAATCCTCCCCACTTACGCCTTAGGTATTCTTGACATTGAAGCACTCCACGTTCCAAATCCAAATATTTAGTTTCTTAAAATATGGTGCAAGCCAAGGCAATGTCCCTGACAGAGCTACCAACATTTCTCCTCTCCTTTGAGACTAAAACTTTTCCCTCCCACCCTCCCAATTTTCTTCCTCAGCCTCCACCCTCTGGGTGGGTTACCCTCAGCTCTTCTTTACACAATGCCAAGAGGAGGGAACCAGACGTGGGAAGTGATTAAGGTTTTAAACCTGAATGATGTGCATGCATCTGCTTTGAATCCACGGGCAAGTTAACTCTTACCATCCATGTCTTCTTCAGAGAAATACTGAATGATAAAAAAAAAGTGCTGCTGCTCAGTCTTCTTTCTCTGAGTGGTGATTCCTTAGCCCAAATGTTTCTAACCCTTGTACAGCCTGGCTCTTCAAGGGTGGTTGTAGGGTATGAGCAGCTTATCTTTCTGTGAAGCACTTTGCATCAGCCTCTCTACATGAATCATATCCTTTTGACTCACTCTCAAATAGACTCAGATAGTCTGTTCTATCCCTTTCCTGGGTTGTTCACTCCAGTAATTTTTTTTCCAGGCACTCCCTTCTAATTTTATTGGTGTCTTCAAATTATCATATAGTGCTGCCAGTCAACTGTGGTTCTGAAACTGCATAATCAATACTGTTTGTTAATATTTTTCGTTTTCCACTGGACAAGAATGTTGCTTAAGTGAGGCTTAGAGAACCCTGGTGCAGGTTTAAGGTACAGACCATGGGCTGCAATGGCCCTCGTTAAAATACAAGTGGGGACCTTTCATTGCCTGACAATAGGTTTCCAATGTCTACGAGGGAAGAAAATCTTAATGTTCTCTCTGTTTTGGAAGGAAAGGTTCCAGGCTAAACTTCTGAGTAGCTTTGGGCGAAACACAAGTCTCAACTTAGCTTTTATTTTTTAAGCAGCAGTTGACTTTGGTCAGTCAAGTTACTGGCAAGTGGCCTGTTAGCACGTGAACCCTGGTAGCTGCTACAAGAAACCTATGGTTCTCTCATTAAGACTCAGTAATGAGCTTCTTCCGTTCAAGATGACAGCTCTTCCTCATTAGTGAGGGATCATGAGGGAAAATGTTTACTCATTTACCAAAGCTTCTGGGACCACCACAAATCATAACAATCTCTTAAGGGCTAATGTGAGGCTTAAACCTTAAACTTACAAACCCATCACTGAGGCAAAGACCGTCTGCTGTTGACAGAGACAAAGATTTGTGCAATCCACCTCTCTTCTCCCCTGTGAGGAGACCATTTATGCCATCAAGAAGCTTTCACCTAAAATACAAGTCTTTAGAGAAAATGCTAATCATCAACAGCCATCGAGAAGAACTGTTTTGTGTTTGTTGGGAGAAAAAAATAACAGATTACCGCTGTACCACTATCCTAGTTGCAGATGTGCTTCAACAAACCCATTGCTTTTTTAAGTGACAATAATCAAGGCATCTGGGTAGGGAGCGGAAATGAGCAGAGCTCCAAGAAGGCCTCAGAGGGAGCATCAACAAAAACCCTGGGTAGTTAAAGCAAGTACGAGCTTTCACGTGGGAGCAACAACAACAGCAGCCAGTAAATAAAACCAAACTCAAATGTGTGTCAGGAGAGTTATCCTGTGAGAAAACTTGCTGTGGCCCAAACAGCAGAGCTTTGTTGGCCTTGTGGGGATGCCAATGGAGGGAGGAGGAGGAGAGAGGAAAAAGAGAAAGTTAAGGAGGAGGGTGGAATTTGACTTGAGCTCCTCATCCCTGGAGATACTGTCAAGGGCAGGTAGTTTATGTGTAACATGTATTAATGGTAGAGTCAACACACTTTATGGGCAAACTTAATACAGTAAATGGCTAAAGCAATAAGGTTGGGTTATTGTGGTGGGTATGACTTTCTTTAGTTGAAGGGTGCTTTGTACCTAAGTGGAAAACAAGCCCACCTGAGGCATAGACGAAGTGCAATATGAGGACAACAGAACCCTAAGAATCGAGTTAAATGGGCCGCTGTGAGATGGATGAAGCTCATTTAAACCTGGCTTTCAGAATCATCGAGTCAAGACCTCGCATATGGTCAAATAATATATTTGGGTGCACTGAAAAATCATCACTCGTTCATTTTTTTTAAATCTCCCTGTTTTGATTCCAGGTTGTGGTGAGTGTGTGTATGTGTGTGTGTGTAACCCAGCACACAAAAAGCCATTAAGTGTGATGTATAACCATACATATGGGTGATTGAGTCTCCAATACACTCAACCACTTAACCTATATTTCAATAAACAGAGGGAGGCAACACACATGAACGTAAGTGGACATACAAACCACATAGGCTACCAGGAGTGTTTTTTTGTTTCTTTTCTTGCTGTGAAATACTGAGAACTCAACCACCAAGCGTCCTATGACTGAAAAACTGCATTATAATTTATATTACTGTAAAAGCCCTTATTTAATTTCATTTCATTTTTATTGACACAGACCCACAGACATAGACACGCACCCACAAGGCTCCAGTTGCAGCTTTGCACCATGCAGTTTCACACTCAATTTACTGTTACCAAAAGGCCACGGACACATCAAATGCTGCCACAATGCTCTTCAGACAGGCCCGAGGCTGGAGGGGTCACGCACCACTGAGTGAGCCTATGACCTCATGACTGCATAAGGATCACTGAGTCTGCCTCGACCTGCATGATCTTTCTGCAACTCTAAACCTCCGAGAGCTGTCTCCAATTGTGTGTAGCACTACACCAACACTGCCACAGCCAGGATAACACTAAAAAGTCTAAAGGACAGCTGTCTTTCATTTAGAATTAAATTTAGGTTTTAAACCATTCAACCATAATTACACTTTATAGTACACAAGAAAAAAGTTCATTATCACTTTACTTAAAGCATTGGCATCCATCTATAATGCATTAGGAACATACTTATACTGCATTATAATGCGCCTATAGTGCTGTATAATCATAGATGAACATTACCACCCATAAC
>JAQLOL010000015.1:3078437-3090898 GCA_029783665.1 Naso thynnoides | reverse complement strand
ATCACTTTACTTAAAGCATTGGAATCCATCTATAATGCATTAGGAACATACTTATACTGCATTATAATGTGCCTATAGTGCTGTATAATCATAGATGAACATTACCACCCATAACGCATTTTAAGTGTGTTAATAATGTGTTACAACATATGTCCATAATGTGTTATAATGCATTATAGCAACAGGCTTCATAAAATGTTACCAAAATTTATTATAACCAATGGAAGTCCTAAAAGGTTTTATTAATATTACATTCATACAATAACAAATGCTGCCACTAGATATTCTTATAAGCCTTTGAAGATGTGTGTTTTCTTATTAGCAAAGTTTACTACCTGTAGGTTTTTCACTCCAAGGGTAGGGGCTCTGGACAGCTGGGGCTGCCAATCATGAACAAGAGCGTGCATATACGGTTAGGCACTTTGAATAAAATTTCAATCAAATGCATGCAAGGAAATCCCTCACAGGGCACTGCCGCGCAGAGTAATCATACAGAAATGTATGAGAAAAAGTAATGATTTCCATTTGGCTTTTTATTGGCCCTTACATAGGCTGTGCACAGACAAACTGCAGAAAATAAGAAAACCTGACATGTCTACATTGAAGAAAAAGTGGAAAAATAATGAGAACATCGATGTTGGTTGTGGGCAATGATGAGTCTAAATGTGAGGGCTAACCGCTCCGAAAAAACATGTGTGCTCGCTCTGTTAAGCGCCCTGTAAAAGTGAGTGCCAAGGGAGGGTACAGCAACCAACCACCATCCAGCATCCCACCAGAACGAGCTTTTCATTCAGACATCTGCGTCTGAGGTTTGGTTTGTGTTTTCTATTTATTTATCAAAAACATCCAACAGCGAGCCCTTAATTGTAACCCGTGGACGGATGATTGATGCTGTTTTTCTGCAGCAGTCAGTTTCACATTTAAACTGTTACAAACATTCACACCTGGAAACTGCAACTGAAACCGCAGTATTTTTTTTTTTTTTTTTATTACGGAGCTCAGCTAGTGCTACTGTGGATGAAGTTCGCAGTGGGAGATGCAAACTTTGGTTTGAACTATTAAATATTTGAACCTGTCCAAACTGATGGCATACCCAACTGGCATCTGCTTTTCTAAGACAATGACATCAGTGTAACATGACAATATCATCAAAAATGATAACTATTAGTTTAACGGTAGTGCCATTTTTTCTTAGAGACTATGGGGAATAATAAGCAGCTTGTTGGCCTTTTAATCTTCAGTTGACTAAAAGCATAATGTGTTATGCTTGCTTCATGCAAATCTTGTTTACTCTAAATTGTGTTTAATATCGTTTTCTTAAAGCAGTAGGCAACAAAAAGGTTTAAAGCATGATAAAAAAAATCTGTAGGTGAAAAACAGTTTTACCTCTTCCACCTTTAAAAGCACAATTGGTTTGCGCATACACATCTGTATTGCAACACACTCCTCGGAGCACCCATTGATTGTAACGGTGGAAGACATGACCACTTCTTAAAAATCAAGCTGAAACGTCTCACTCGCCCCCTGGTGGCTGGCTGCTGGACAGGTCAAAAATCCTGCTCCTCCACGAGAGCAGGTTGCACATGAGCAAAACTGAAATTAAAGTACACATCAAATTAAGTTTTCCAAAATAAGATTTTTGTCATTTTAGGTCTTTTTCATCATGCTGATGACTGTTCAAGTGTCCATTCTAATGTTTGGTTTAGTTTCATGAATGGTTTTGGCTTGCTTTGCAGGGTTTCGGTTTGATTTCAAATGATGTCTCCACTGCTAGATGGAAGCGGCAATCAGGATATTCAGGCATCACTGTTGTACAGGGGGAAGAAGTTAAATGTGTTGTCCACCTTATAACTATTTTAGCACTAATTCGCTCCTCAAGTGCCTCAAAACACCAAGAAACACTGTAATCACGCTGATAGTAGGTGACCTACTGTTGCTGCTGTGTAAGTCGTGAGTCAGTACCACAGAGACCGCTCGCTTGACTCATAACAGCAGCAATCAGACTTCCTGTATGCCTAAATACAACACACATCCACAAAGAAAAGGATCTTGTTAGCATGTGTTATGGAAATGTTAGGATGTTTTCCTCCCTGTCCTTGCTTGGACGAAAACTTTTGACATTGGTTGTTGTGACTTTCCCAGATGTTTCCTTGCAGCTGTCAGCTTCACGCTTAAATGGGGTGCAGTGATAAAGATGAAAGAGTGGCTGAAAAACGAAGGGAAGAGAAGAGAAGAGAGGAGAAGAGTGGCCTATTCGTTCGGCAGAGAAAAGGTTATCTGTGACAGCTAGAGAGACAGAACTGGGCCAGGTGTGTGTTAACTCCCTCCTGCTGCTTTTCGCATTAGGAATATTAGAGAAAAAGATATACAAAGAAAGAAGTGAGAAGAAGGGAGTAAGATGGAGGAAAAGATGATGGGGAAGTGATAGTTTAAAAAAAAAAGAATATGACGGAGAGGAAGGGGGGTAAAGGTTAAAGGAAAATACCAGTAAGAGAGTTGGAGGGAATACGAGAAAGGCTCCAGTCAGGAGAGACAGAAAAAGGAGGCCAGGGAAGGACTCAGAGAGGAATGCCCGGAATGGGAAAGAGTAGAAAGACAGTGACAGGAGACAGAGTGGAAAAAAGAAGTGCTTGGAAGACGTGAAAAGGAGGGATTGAGGTAGAATAAAGGAAGGAGAAGAAGAGGACGCTAAGAAAACACAGCGGATAGAGAGACTGCTGACAGACAGCTGAAGAGAGACAAATGGAGGAAATCTGAGATGGAGGTAAAAGTGATCTGCCACCACTACACACTCAAAACATCCCCTGCGTGTGTACGTGTGTTTGTGAGTGTCTCCTTTCTTGGCCTTATAGTGACCTTCATCTAGCATCAGCACCTTTCAAAAAGCTGATTTTCAATTGATAAAAATTTCTGGTTCTTCATCACACAGTAGCACAGAAAAGCACATTGTGATCACCTGCTACAGGGCCCAGGGCAAAAAAAAAAAAAAAAATCCCCTGTGGGACCCTTAAACTATTTGCACAATGAAGTATCTACTGTAAGTGGTTGTGCATATAGTGTAAGGGTATGCTTTTAAGTCTCTTGGCAGGTTACCAACAGAATTTAAAGAGAACATCTTACAACTGGAAAGACGCAAATTTGGGCCCCTTGGTTGCAAATTTGAACCCTTTTCCAGCTGTAGTCAACATCCTGCTTAAAAGCCCTCAACATAAATGACAGAGTCAGATAAAAAAATTTACATAACATTTATGTTTTTTGTCTCAAATTCATGCTTCTTTTGCCTCTCATGTTTGTTCGCGTTTCTTCTTTTATGGCATTAACAACAAACAAGTGAACCGTCCCTCGCTTGGATCATTAAGCAAGCCTAGCTTTGAACTAGCAGAAGGCCTGGAGCAAGGGCGTGCATGCATGTGTGTGTGTGCGTGTGTCTGCCATAGCAGCCTCTGCATGAGAGCAGAGTTTATGTTCTTCTACACACACACACACACACACACACACACACATGCATTCACAGTTTCCTGCATCCAATCAGTGCCATGATGCCTCGCACACAAAACTGAGTTGAAAACATCAGAGGAAACATCAGCATATGATGCGGCAATAACAGGGCAGTCTGAGGCTCTGTTCGCTTTAATCTGTTATTTGTCGAACTGTGGACCCTTGGGCCAGAGAGAGTATATGAAGACCCTATAAAGCAAGGCGCAAGACACCATGAAGGCAAATGTCTGGCCTTCCTAAGTGTCCATAAGCAAGACACTGAAATTCAAACAGCTTCAACTTGGTAGCTAAATATAAAATTCCAGAGCAAACTGAGGTCAGAATGGGTAGCAAAGACACTCCCATTAAAAACAAGAAGTAATTGCTAACTCATACCTCTGCTAAACAAGACTGGAGCCTCAGCCGTCATGAGTTTCTATATGAAAATGTTTCACCGCTGTACTCATGTACTTGAACTTGTTTTGCACTCAGTCTTATTTTTCTTGGTGTTTTGGAGTGAACGCTGTGACTGTACTTCCAGGGGAGGGTATTTTTAACCGGTGTGGCTGTACTGTAAACACCGGCCGCTCTGTGTGTTCTCACTCCAAGATTTAAACACCACCACGGCCGACAGCAGACTCCCTGCGGCACGAAAGGCAATGAAATACTGTGTGTGAGACAAAAAGCACAGGAGGAAAGAGGGAGAAAGAGCATTGGAAAGCATAATATTGTCTCAGATATTTCAACCCAGGGGTCATTAAGGAATCTCAGCAGTGCGGGGGAATGTTGCAGAAGTGGATGGACTAATGCAAAAAATGTGAGTGAATCACATTAGTGGTACTTATTCAGCTGCAACATATGTTAACCTAATCTGATTTTTTTTTTACATTTCTTCATTTAATTTGATAATCTTATGGTTCAAAATCACGTGTTAGGCCAAAAATCACTGCCATGTTTCCAACTTGGATCAGGCTGACTGTGCTGAGGTGGACTCTACTGTTAACACATTATTTCTGATTGGTTTGGCAGACCACAGACTGTTGACCCTCACACTGTAAATGCCACTTAAGTGGCAAGGACAAACTAATGCAGAGCAGCAGCAGGAAAAATGGCCTTTCCAGAAAAATTTAGTAAGTAACAAACTTGGCTAGCATCCTTTTGATTTAGCAGTTTCAAGCAAACCAGCTCTCATGACCCTCTATGTATCAGAAATGGAAAAGTTGTGGTTTCCTTATAGATATGAAAGGCCTAACGACAACTCCAAGCACATCATAGTGTGTTTTAAAGATCACCTCCCGACCTTCCTGGCTGCAAGAAGTGCAAATATAGCAACGCTGCTCTTCCCTTCCTGCTCGTTAGCGTTCACACCTCCCTCACGACGACAACTTCTCTTCCAGATATGGAGTCCGGCACACGGCGAGTCAGACCACCCATGACTAGGACATGTTCAGACACCCTTGACAACCCATCCAATCGGCCCTCCTCCCTCCCTCAGCTGGAACAAGTTGGCCCCCTCTTGCTCCCTGTGTTCTCTCTGTTGTTTCAGCAAAGTCAGAGCCATTCGAGGAGGGAAGAGTGAGAGCTGAGTCAGAGCAGGAAAGACAGAGAGAGCACGCTTTGACCACTGCCGTGCTGGACAAAACCATAAGTGCATCACTGCTAGAATTGTGGTTAACTATGGTTCAGATGATTTGTAGACAAATTATGTGATATTCCACAAGTTTCCTATTCATATTCCTTTACGTCATCCCAAATGTTAGGTCCTGACAAATGCAAATAGTAATGGACCTAATAAACAGAAAAGGTGATTTTAAGCAAATGCGATGGCAATACTTGTAAATGAAAGCACTCTTTTCAAAGTTAATTTTAGCATATAAGTATGCAGATGTTCTCTAAATACATGGACCTCTATGGCCAGTATGATGATACCAATAATAAATGAGACCATTTCGGTCAATTCTTTCCATTTTTGTCAAAAATATATGTCACATAACTTGAATTACTGAGAAGAGGTAAATGGCTTGACTTCTTTATGAAGTGTTTGCATAATTCAGATAACGTGTGCATGAAAATGCAGCGACTGCAACATGAAAACCTTGCACACAGACATAGTAAGATAAACAGAAAAAAATGTGAGAGTGATAAAAAGCAGAAATAGACACAGAACGAGGATAAGAAAAAACTGACAGTGTCAGGCCCACCCAGAGAAACAGAAATCGGGAAGCAGGGTTTTGTTTACATTTTATTCACTCACAAACTCACTGGACCCCAGCGTAAGACCCTGAGGCACTCCACCTCACTTTACTACTTTGAACCCACACATGTTGTTGCCCAGAACGGGCCAGAGGAGGAGATGCACCACAGTATAAAAATATACAACAACAGACCGTGATTACTCTCCACAGCCCTTGGTGTACACAACACATACACACACATTAGGATGGAGAATAAACAGGATGTTTTTTGTTCTCTAAGTGGGTGAGTGTGTCTGGCACTCGTCTGCACTTCCGGCAAAAACTTGTGTACTCATTCTTGGACAGTAACAGTCAGTGTTGACATTTCACTGACATCAGAGGCCAGCAAAACATCAGCCTGCTACTGTCATGCCTGGTGTATACAATAAGCTGCATTTCTGAGATAAAGATATATTCACCATGTCCAGTATGACTCTATTTTGTTGACACAAGTGAGGGCTTGCAGACTGAAAGCAGAGAAAGATAAAGTTAGAATCAGTTTGGAATAGATTCTGGTATTGTAAATACCTCATATAGTACCTAACTGAAGGTCGGACACTTGTAAAGGCGTTGTATTTTGAGACAACTCTCTGTGTTTGGAGAAAATAAAAACATAGTTACGAGAACCACAAAAGGAAGGCACAACTTTTTTCTCCCAAACATTGTTCTCTTGGGGGCCCATGTGGTGACTCCAAGTGCTAAAGTAATTGTTGTTTGGAAGCCGACCTGACCAACTCTTCATCACTGTGATGAGTTTGATTCAGTAATTGACTTTACTCTCACGGTCAAGACTAAAATGTGCTGGAGGTTACAGGGATCAGCTCAGCCCTGGTATAACATTATTTTGAATGTGACATTTGCAAAGCAGGTTATAAGACAGTTTTTGCTGGTAACCATCAAGGACTGAATAGAGAAAACTTTGACAGAATCCCTGAGGCACCCACACAATTTGTCATGGATGAATGAAGATGAATCAAATCAGCATAATTTGCTCTTCTGTCAAACTGTAAAATTAATAAAAAGGTTTGATGAAATCTTTTGTCCCGAATCAAAAAGAACTGGAAATTACCTGCTAAATAAGTCCCTGGGCAATGTGAGTTGGGCAACTGCCAAAACTCTTGATGCACAAGATAATTTCCATCAGTGGTGGTGGCGCTGACACTTCATTAAAGGCCAGTTGACTCAGATAAGTCGACTCAGATAAGCTCTTCATTCCAGCTCATCATCCTGCAGCGCCAAAGGCAGTGACTGATGTGAACTGTCAGCAGAGAGTACAACAGGAAGAGCAAACGTCTCACCTCGTTTTTGTCTCAATCACAGAGGGAAAAAGACTTTTGGACAGCACAAAATTGTAGATAGATTTAGATGTTGGCTCTTGGAAGAGTGCATGTTTTGAACAACACCAACAAAGAAACTGGCCACCTGATCATGTTCAATTTTTTCATACAAGTTAGTCGGAGAACCTACAATAAAATGAGGCGATGTGATGGCATTAGGATCTTTCCCACGAGTCTACCACCAAGAAAAATGAGATTTTCAGCCACTATATCACATTAGGTTGTGGTAAGCTAGCCATCTATTTCTATAGGCTCATCCTTGTTGGTGTGAAAGGACTCCAATAGTTTACTACTTGTTGAATTCGCATTATCACATTTCCTGATGTTGAAAACACACCAAGAATAAAATCAACAGTCACTATTACTACAGATATGTTGCCACTTACAGGCTGTAATACATGTGCAAGTAGTTAAAACTCTTAAAATCACTGTTAGATTCAAACGTATCCACACAAATTAAAGCTTTGGTTGGTAACTTTTACTGACAAGCTAACGTTAGCTGTGGCATGACACTGTTTTTGCTTTGGCTCACGTTTTATTTCATTTGTTGTCGCTCTCTCTTTTAAGTCTAGCAACCGAGACACTTGAGCTTAACTTAAAATGGAGTGACAACAAATGAGGTAAAAACTGAAGTAAAAACAGTGTCATGCTACAGCTGATGTTAGCTTGTCAGCTTTTTAGCAAAAGTTACCAATTGCTAGCTTTAATTAAGTTTCATTTTTGTTTTCCAATTTCCACAATATTTTCAGTACAAACAAAAGGTAATTACAAATGTATGAAGTAACCAACACTTGTACAAGCTACAGACATAAACACACAAATGCAGACATAGCTGCAGACACTAGCTGCAATCCATGGTGCAGTTCTTCAGATCTGTGAGGTATTACACATCAAACACAATACATACAGATTGTGTTAATGCAGCTGAGATGAGCAACAACTGATTCTGAATCGTGTCTAAAATAGACCTCGTCTTTGCAGCTTAATTGCGCCCTTCACTCATTTGTAGACAGGCCAGGAGCATCCTGCATCACTTTCTCCATTTTGCAGATGGAGCCTGAGGGCAGCAATCATTTAGTAAGCCACGGTTACATGTGTTAAATGCGAAAACACTCAATCCAAACACAGTGGAAGGCACTCAGTGTCAGACTGAAGATTTGTGGAAGCAGAGCTCGTCTTAAGATTCACGGGGACTTCTTCCTTTGCTTTGGTCTAAACAAAATCAGGCCCCCTGTCTATTGCAAACGCTGCACCAAAGAAAAAACAAGTCCTGTTATTCTCCACTTCGCGCTTAACCCTCTCATTTATTTTTCTTGCGCTTGTAGAAGGATCAATCTGCAGGCACAGGAACATTGTCAGGATACCACGATGCTGATTCTTGCATTCCTGCTCCTTTCCTAGACGATCAAGGAGTTTCAGTCTTATTTTACTGTTATGCTGACTGTGTGTTTTTCCTGGCCATAATAAAATAATACAGAGGTCAAGTACTGTTTTAATTAACCACTTTATTGACCCCCATTGACAACAGCTGACTGAAATGTATAACATGTAACACTTACATTATCCCAAATGTTTCCAGTAATGTTCTAACTAAAACAAATCTTGATTTATTTTATTTAAAGGGAAAATCCACCACTTTTTAATATGGTGTCCAATCAATGTTGATTGTACTTGCAGTCAATTGAAGCAATAAATTCCTCAGTTTGTGCCATATTGACAGAGAAAGCTAAGTTTTCAAAGTTGTCCTGCTCATACAGCCGTTCTTGCAGTGCCTACATGTACCAAGATGCATTGCACACAATCACAAAAAAAAAAAAACAGTACTTGTTGTGTCTCCGAGGTTTGTATCCATCACATCAGAACCTTTTATTTAATATTGCTCAGAGGTTTTTGATCTGCCTGAGCCAGAAAATCCTCACCTGGAGTGCAAGGGGAAAGGTGAGGGGGAAACAGTTTGTAGTTCTTCAAAGTCTCTCAGTCTTCCTGGAACCAGTGACGTCACTGCTTCCAGGAAGACTGAGAGATTTTGAAGCTGTGTCCCAGAGAAACAGAGAACATTGAAAAAAATTATTGTTGGGTTTCACATTTTATCCCTAATTTGGATAGATAGAGATAAGGACGAAAGACAGCAGAGTTGCCCTTTATGGTAACGTTTGTTTTTTTTCGTGGTCTGTCTTGATCTCCCTGGGAAACACCAGCCAGAAAGTGAGGAGGAAAATCGGCAAATGGGACTAAATGTAGCATTAATAAAACTGGCACATTCTGGCCCTGTTGCATAAACATTGGGTTGCATGGGCACAAACAATTATGCAGTCACAGTCATGCACACATGCAAAATCCTATGCTTGATCCTGCTTAAGAAGAGGACTCCAAACCAAACACGGAGCATTGGTTAATGTGAAGGAGTAATGACAGCGTTTACTCCACCTTCTCTCCATTTTTTCCTCTGAAAGCCTCCAGAGTAAAGCTCTTAAGGGACTACACAACACAATTAGACTGACTAATTACCCCCTCCATACCACCAATTCCTCACCCACACCGACAGGCTAGAGCAGGCAAGAAAGCCTGCCTGCAGGCTTCCCAAGGACGGGGACTGCAGAATGGTGCACTGATTGTACATTTCAGGCAGTTTAGCAGATGCTCCATTCACAGTGACACAAGAACAAGGCTCAAATCTTACAAACCACAAACAAGAGGGACAAGGTTCAGAGCTTAACACAGTTGCAGCATTTATCTTATGGAGGAGTCTAATGATACTGGAGCTAAAAAAATGAAATGAGAAACAAGTTGAACACACAAGTTGAGAAGGAAGGTTTGGGGGGAAATCTGCATCTCACAACGTGACATGGATGCTAACAAAAGTCACATCAGCCTTCGCTTTGATCTTCTTTGAACTCAAATGAAAAAACTCAATCTAAGAGCCGCTTTTAATGGACCAAGCAGGAGTTCGGTAAAAACCCAATTGTGTTAACAAGCTGAAAGTCAAGCTGAAGTTGCCAGTTCAGCAGCAGGTTAATGATGAACCTCCTTCTCTTCCCCCCTTGTAGCGCCCCGCAGGCGATTTGGACTCAGTCACAGACACGCTGGGAGGATTTAGAGGTAAGGGAGTGCTGACCCACACTTTGATGTCTCCTGACCACGTTTCCTCTAGGTCACGAGGAAAATCAGCGGCTTTGTTCAGTATCAAAAGTCTGAAGCCCAAAAAAAAAAAAAAAAATCTGGGTTAGGAAGTCTTTAACATCGCCCCCCCCTCTCTGTTGGGAAGGATTGTAACGGCAGAATGAAGCAGAGTGGGGCAGAGGGGAGGAGGAGGGATCAACCGGCCAAACAGGAAAGTTTCAGTTTGTACAGTCTGACAGTTCTGCATGTGGGACGGACTAAAGCATTGCTGAAACTATTTGGCGGGGAATTTTGAAAACTCCTTCCTCCTCAGGACGGACCGACCCCACCTTCACTGCTGCAGCCTGAGAAACTGAGCCAAACATCTCTGCAAAAAGGACAGAACCTTAGACAGCCTGAGTTCAGATTCCCAAGTCATTCAACAATGATCTCTGTGCATCTCTTAGGTGTCTGCAACATTTTAATGCTGTTGGTGTATTAAGAATACCCTCTGGGAACGAGAGGGTAGCAGCAGCAGCAATCTATCTGAAATGTTACCCTGCATGGGAGACAGAGTTTAGACAAAACCAGGGAAAAGAGAACACTCAGACCAGAATCTTTGGGTCCTTTCAGGCAGAGGCATTTACCCTGTATTAGTTTTCCTCCCCATAGAGGAGCAGACATGATTAACTTCCCAGGTAAGTCTTAAAAGTCTAGACTGAATACTTAAAAACACAGTCACACTCCTAAATTCTCCTGTCCTGCCACAAATACACACATACACACTGATTAGTAAGTTATGTGAAGACTAAATGGGCAGCAGGATGAGGTAATCCACTGACAGCGCTATGTTACTCATCTAGTTTCCCCTCTTAGTTGATGACAAAAAGCAGCGACATCATCCCAATGTAGCACGCATGACTCATCACCGTGTGCCTGATCTATGTTGCAGAGCTACACGGACACCTGCTCACACCTAGAAGGGGAAAGCGAGCACGGCAGACACTGAAAGAGAGCGAGTCTGAGAAGCGTGTTGACACCTGTGGAGCGTCACCATGCTGCCTGCACACACTGATGTGCTGCTCAGAAGCACAGCAAGTCTGACCATCATTACTGACCTTGCAGATCTTACTCTCCTCCGTCTCAGCTCTGGACTTCCCTTCAGGTGTCCTCTCCTGCTGGTACTCGGACTTGATTGACAGCTGGCAGGAGAGCCCTGGTGTGCCCTCACCTGCCCTGAGCTCCTGCTGCCGGGCCATGTAGCCCTGCGAGGTGGCCGCCCTGACTGCGCTGGGGATGGGGAGAGCAGTGTGCACTGGCTTGGTGCCCACGGCGGAGGGTTGCCTGAGCTTGGAGGCTACGCCAACCACCGGCATGGTACTTCCCAGGCACAAAAATAATAACACAGGAGTGTGAGAGAGGTCCAAAAAGTACCGCGAAGGAAGGGAAAGAAACCTGCAATGACTCCTACTGATGTCTGGCACAGAAAAGGAAGGAAAAACTAAAAAAAAAAAAAAAATGAAAAAGAAAAACAGCAGTTGCCTCTCAGACTGAGAGGGAAGCAACTGCGCGCATTCTGTAGCCTACAGCAAGCAGGACTCACAGAAACTGAGAAAGCTTCTCCTTCCTCACATTCATTCCCTCCTCCTTCTCCTCCCACAAGCAACACTCCTCCCTCCCCTCCCCTCCCCTTCCCTCACTCTCTCTCCCTCTCTCTCACTGTCAGAAGTGTACAACGGAGTCAGCCAAAACAGTTCAAGGGGGCGTGAACTGCTCTGGAAGGTAAAACCGCCACTAGGCAGAACCGTGATTACCAGGACCTGCCGAGTGTGTGTCCCCTGTGTGTTCAGTGCTCCCCAACACAACTGTCTAAACAGCTCGCTTTTCTCTCTCTCTCTCTCTCTCTCTCTCTCTCTCTCTCTCTCTCTCTCTCTCTCTCTGTCTCATTCTGTGTGTCCTCACGCAAACACTGAACACTAGAAATAGACGAACGCTCTCGTCTACATCTGGATCTGCCCCTCCCTTTGATGAGAGGAATAGTAAAAATGTGAGAGGAGAAAAGCACAGAGTTATACAAAATAAGGAAATCTTTAAAAAGCCTTTTATGAGTTAAATAAGAAATGGAGAATTTCAGTAAGAACAGCTGCTGAAAGTGGTTAGAGCTGTCTGTGAGGTTATTTTTTATGTACTTTCAATCAGGTATACCAGACTACAAGCGCTGTCGTTGTTGCAGGGCTGGTTTCTACAGCTGGGCTTGTTGTAGTTCCTCCCAGTTTAGAGTGTATTCTGTCTTTTTCTGTCTTTTTCCTGAAAG
>JAQLOL010000015.1:3047797-3065372 GCA_029783665.1 Naso thynnoides | reverse complement strand
GATGATGTTTTGACGTTTTGAGGTTAATAAGCAGTGCTTAAACCCTTTCTAGGATTTTTTCCAGCAGCAGTGCTGAAATGCACAGGTTTTATTTTGCCCTGCCGGAAGACTTTAGGCACTCACATCCACTGACACGAGAAGAGTTTTAGACACATATTTGGACACAGTTGTAGAAGTCAAATTTTTTTTATTAAAAGACTCTCCTCCTCATTCCTGCACTTTATTTTCTCTCTTTTCCTCTTCTTACTTCTCTCTACATACATCTCCGTCTAACCTGTTCTTCTTGTGAACATGCCCAATAAATGTAAACATGAAGTAAAGCACTTGATTAAGCAATCTACAAGAGTGATATCAAGTAACTCCTGCTGGGCATTTTCATTACACTTCACATACAGGCAATAAAAATCTGTCACTCTACTCCTGGTTTTATTTTCATACTAACGCAACTTCACCAGCTCTGTGTGTAAATTTCCCACTCACAAGCCTTCTTTTCCTGACCAAACAGTTTACTAAGTTAATATATTTTAACGAACAAGACAGCTAAAGGGAATTTCCAGACTTTGGGAAAATGAAGGCTTGGTGGGTCTGTCAACATTGGCAAAAAGTTAATTGTTGAAATATATTTCAGTGTCTGCTACATCTTTATGAAAGAATTGTGTCCACATTTCAGCACACACATCAAAAGCAAATCATGAGGCCAACATTTATTTTCAACAGGAAGCAAGTGATTGCCTGCGCAGGTTTGAGAGTTTAATATACCGTGAATGAGCCGATAATCAGATCAGATCAGGGCAAATCTGCAAGTCTGCTCTGAATGCAAATCTCCGGGTCAGGTCCGCTGCTCAATACAGAACCTCATGGCAGTTTCAGGTTTATAATCTGCTTCATCCATCTCCCTTAATCCAACAATGATCACAAAGAAAAGTCATGCTAAGAGGAAAAAGGTGGAGATTACTGATGCATCTTATGGACAAATTTGACAGCAAGTTGATGTGACGTTATGGCAAGTTCATTTCTATCTGTGTGTGAGTTGACATGGTGTGGACCTGAATATTTTTAGATAACAGAGGTTAATGAACTTTTAAGGAAAAATCCGCCACTTTTCATGTGGATGTCCAATCAGTGTTGATGATAATTGCAGTCAGTTGAAGCAATTAATTCCTCAGTTTGTGCTATATTGACAGAGAAAGCCGAGTTTTCTGAGTTGTCCTGCTCACACAGCCGTTCTTGCAGTGCCTACATGTACCAGGATGCATTTCATCACAGAGAAACAGTGCTTGCTGGATCTCCAAGGTTGTTATCCGTTTCATCAGAATATTTCTTTTATTTACTTCTGCTTAATTTTCAACAACGAGGGGTTTTTGGTCCACCAGAGCCGGAAAATCCTCTCAAAACAAACATGATGCTGATTCGCTTGAATGCGAGGGGAAAGGCGAGAGGTAAACAGTTCGTAGTTTTTCCTGGAACCAGTGACGTCACTAATTCCAGGAAGATCAAGAGATTTTGAGTCTCCGTCTCAGAGACACAGAGAACATTGAAAAAATAAAAAATTGTTGGGTTTCACATTATATCCTTAATTTAGATAGAGATAAGGTTAAAAAATGGCAGAGTTGTCCTTTAAGATTTCGATATATACTGTACATTCAGTCTGTCTAAAAAATGGCTTCTTCTGCGTCGTCTCTACTAGGGTTTAAGGGTATCTTTATTATCGCTGAGGGGGACTATGGTTAGATGTATTGGTTTGCTGTTAATATCGGTCGATATTGACCTATTGCAAATATATTGAAATTGGAGTACATGTTCTCCGATAAACAGCAATTTCAAAACATTTTATATGGCTAGAAAAAAATGTTTAGACTAGTAATTACAATGGTTTATTTATGAAGTTTGTCCAACAGAGCGCAGCCTGTTCCTTCATAACTTATAAGTGTTTACTGTTCAGCGCACTGATGTTTGGAATGAAGTTTGTTAAAGTGTGAGATGTTGCAAGTAGTTGCTGATATTTCAGCTGATATTATAAGTAAATAATATCACCCCATATATTGGGTTTTGGAATGTTTGTTGATCCCTATTCAGTATCGGGATTGACACTAAAAATCTCATATCGGTGGGTTGTATTGTCGGTTGTATTGCTTATATTGCTGCCAGCTGTGCATTCAAATGACCATTACCAATAACAGACTGCTAAACGCAAATGAACGGGGGTCAGGGGTCAATTCATATAATCCTTACTCGTCACTGACTCTGGCTGCCTATATTAAAAAACGATATTGGTGCATTCGGAGAGATTTTTGCCGATGCTGCATTGAATGCGCCCAGTTAAAGTGCTAATGCGTGTCTGTTGTCTGCATGTTACGAAGTGTGGCCCACAGTAAGCTGCTTCTGGCCTCCAATGTGAAGCGTTTGTTACATCAGAGGTGCTGTACAGTTTGAGAGTTTGAAGAACACAAAGGCTAAACTCACATCTGACAAAAACTTATAAATTCTAAATTATGCATTCACATCTCTATGGTTTTTCCTCTCCAGATTTGATGCCAACGCATGACATAAACAGAGCTTCTCTAAATCTCTGCAGTTTCTCTGTGATGCTTCTCTTTCTTCCCCCGCTGCCTCTATCAATCAGGGAGATGCTACCAAAGCCTTGGGTGGCACTATGGTGAAAAAGTGTGTGCATCTCCCGGAGAGCGACATCCACTTGTTACTCACTGTGTGTAGGTGTGTGTAAGAGAGAGAGACAGAGATAATGACAGAGACATCAAGAGTAAGAGCAAGTGAGTGGCTTTAATGTGTCCAGAAATGAGGGGAAAGAAAAGAAATAAGTGGTTTCTAAGAAGTGTTTACTTCTGTGTATGTGTGTGTGGGTACTGTATGTGTGTGTCGCTGAGGGTGTTTACACTTAAGGCTTTTTTCAGTGTTTCCAGTGTGTTTCATGACAGCTGCTGAAAGCTTAATGGTGCACTGTCTTGCATGGACCGTGGTTATTACAGGATTCTCTTACACTTAAACAGAAACACACGTGCACACACACACACACACACACGGTTTGATTTCCTGGAACAGGCTACCTGATGCAACTCATGTGACAGTGAACAGTGTGGGAAGTGGACATTAGAATGGATTGGATTATATGTTTAAAAGATCTTGCTGGAGTCATAGCAAGTGAAAAATTTTGCCAGTGAAAAAGTCAGAAATGTCAAACAAATGCGGGAGCACTAAAGTTTTGTTTACTGTGGCCTAAATATTGGAGTTTAATACTAAGCATGTTGCTGAACAAACTGGAAAAGAAAATGTAAAAGGAAAGTAGAAATCTATCAAGGAGAAAGAACGGACTGAATAAACCGTAATTCCAAAACTAACAAAATGAAAAAAAAAAAAGAAAAAGTGTGAATATGATGAGAGAAACAACCAAAGTATGGAAAATGGCTGCTAGAATTTGGCAGAAAAAACGAGGAAGGTTCAAATTAAGGCTGCGTATGTTGACCGGAATCAAGTGTGAAACAAAACCATATTTCTGCAGAGTTCAGATATTGTGACACACAGCAAGTACTGTCAGCCAATCCATCAGATTAGTCATTTCTAGGCTGTTATATCTGGCATTATACAGCACCCTGAGACTAGCATGGCCTTGAAACAAACGAATTTAAATGATTTCTCCTGTTGCAGGAAGATGGAAAAGGTGAAGAATGGACTAGAAGTCTTAGGAGCAGAGGACAGTAATTGAAAGTAAAAGTATTTGTGTTATTCTCTTGTGTAAGGCATGTATGCTTCAGCTGTCTGTTCCATGATGAGTCTTGGACAGTCTCATTGTGAGACAAACATGGAGCCCAGCGATTAGATCTCCCCCTGCACCTCTCCTGTATACAACAGAGCCAAATGAAGGTATTGTCACACCACCTGGTTCAAAGCACCATCTGGATGCTCTTAGTTCTTTATGAGTGTTGGTATGGTGTTAGCAGGCAGCTGCTGACAAGCTCAAAGACTTACTGTCAGCTGTCAGATTTTCCGTTGCCCAGGCAACAGACAGTAAATGCTAATTTCACTCATCAGTCTGGTCTCTACAGATTCATTTGGTCCTTTTAAGGTTCAAATGAACAACTACAAAGTCTGGCACATGTAACTGAATTGGCGCATGTCATAAAGCCTCGGTAGACGTTAGAGGTCTCATGGTTACAGAAGCAGAAGGTTACGATAAAACAGAGGAAACTTGGAGAAGTGAAAATGGAGAAGTGTTTTCACTGCGCTTACCAACCATTGATTTAACCATTCTCCTACATGTGAGTGTGTGTAACTGTGAGTGTTGAACAGACTGAAAAACAGCATTGTTGTTTAGATATCCTACACTGGACTGAATATGAACAAAAATATTTTAACAATCTATGGCACATAGTCTAAAGGGCTAGATCGACTGGGGTGTGTCCAAATTCACTTTGCTATTTAGATGGCGCATAATCTGGGTACAAAGTGAGGCACAAGGTGCAAAGGGGATGGATTTAGTGCCCTAATAAATTATATGTTTGTTTTGGGTGTAATATGGATTAAAAAGGAAAAATAAAGTTCACACACTGGATCATGCTCCCTTTCTTTTAATTACTTGATTACCACCATGGTGACGTTTCAAGCTGTAAAGCTCTTCCTCAGACCATGTGAGCTAGACAGAGATGAACCCCAAATAGTTCCCGGTAGGGGTCACGTGACGCCCGCTCTACTGTGATAGGTTAACAAAAACGGTCAAAGTGAACCACAGTACTTGGAGAAATACAAAATACAAAGTACAAAATACAAACACTTTGCAAAAACACAAACATCTTGCAAAAATTAAAGAGGAAAATAAAGACAAAAAAAGCAAATACAAAAAGAGGGATTGCTCCAAATAGTTTTAATACTCCTACCCCTACTGGGCACTATTTTTTGGTTCACGTCTGTCTAGCTCACATGGTCCGAGGAAGAGCTTTACAGCTTGAAACGTCACCACTGTGGTAATCAAGTAATTAAAGTCTGCACACTAGATAATGCTCCCGTTTGTTTATTTTTCCTTTTTCAGTGTTTTGTTTTCCAGTTCAGCACCTGGTACTTACAATTTAGGATGTGCGTGCTCTTATCTTTGCTTTGTTCATAATAAGGATTAAATCGGTGTGTCATCTCTCATCTCCTTTATAAGACAGGTGTGCTTGAGCAAGGCACACTTCTATTTAGACGGTGGAGGCAGTCTTTCACAGAAGTGAGTTTTACTTTAGTTTTTTTTTTTTAGTTAGTTACTGAGGTTTTTTTTTTCTACCTAAAAATGGCACTGTACCGCTTGAGAAAGACATTTATTTTGGTAACCTTACAAATGACAATTTTGCTATTTTCATTCAGTGTCATTTACTGGTCTGCTTAGTTTTACAATCAGGTTTGGGTTTCAAATGTGGCATTATCATTTAGTTTGGGTGGTAAATGCACAATAACAGCCTGGTTTGTCTTAACATCCAGTCTACGGTGCAGCTAGCAATTTCAAAATCTGTGTTGTGTTTGGTCCTGTAGCTCGAAAGCTTACTACAATCATTCCTTATGTGGTGCGTTAGGTCGGGAGTGACATTTCCTCAACCATTGTTAGAGGTTTGGGTCATATCTGGGTCAACAGTGCAAAGGAGTCATAAGTTCATAGGGCAATTTTTTCATTCTTAATTTCTTCTGCTGCATCCATGACAAAATAACTGCATTCTTTACATCATGTCACAATAAAGATAAAGCTTCTGTTAAGGCTCCAAAAGTCTTCCATTCATGACAGGAGAGCCGGTATGACAACAACACATAGGACCCTTAGGTTGTCAAATTGGTGCACAAACTGTGAAAACACACAAGCAGGAGAGCACTGAGCCACCTGTAACTAACATGGCAACGCATGATTCTGAACGTAACACTGACCAAATGTTAGCAGGTAAGTTGGCGCATCAATTAAAAAAAATGCTAATGAGTGCAATGGAAACAAACCAACCGAATAAAGGGCAATGTTTAAAATGAACGTCACTCCAACTTCTGCAATCAGCTTCACTGAAGAAGCTATGCCTGCAGCAGCAGACTAAAACACACAAAAATATTAAAAGGTATGTGTGGACTGATGAGGAAACATTAATGTTAAACTTTTTTTTCTTTTTTCTCTTTATTTCCAAAGTCCGTTGTGTTCTTTGTTTTTACATTTTCCTTTAGTCTTCCTTCCTTCTTGTTTGTTTAGTTGCACTCTTTCAGTACATAATCACCTTAAGCCTTCTTCCCGCATTGATAGTATGAGAATGTGACGGTGATGGTAATGTGTAGTATAATGACAACTGGCTGGAAATTTTGCTTCACTTACTGGTTATCTGAATGAACTAATTCTAATATTTGCATAACAGCAGTGGATGGAAACACGCATAAATGTGCTTTTTTTTGTCAATGATTTGGAAATCCAGCAAATGAGTCTTAAATTTGCATATGGATGCCAGTAATTAATCACAGACAAAAAAGTCTGAGTCTATCATGAAATCAGTCTCTGAGCTCTGTGGCTAGGGTAGCAGTTTCAGTGGATAAGCCATTTAGTCAAAGTGATACAGTAGCGGGGAACTCGTGATTTAGCGGTGGAGTAGCAGCTGGCGCTGCAAAGTCCCAACACTCACGTCCCAAACGCTACTGTGGATAACCATTGGCAAGACCCAGCATCGACACTTTTCCTTTGCACAGACCAAACAGCCACTACATGTAAAAGTCATTTGCAGTACAGTTGCTGGTACCATGATGTGATTAAAGGGCTAAATTGTCTTTGAAATCATACCCCAGAGAAACACAGACTTTATTTTTGTCTTGTAGCCGTGGAAGTAAATCAAGTTGAGGAGGAAAGGGCGAGCTGCAGAGCTGCCAAAAGCTTCTAATTCCTTCCTACTTCCCTTTATTGGCTCCTTGCCTCCAGACAAACAGTCGAAACAGAAATCGCCATGTGCAGATCTGTCGGTTTGGCTCGGAAAGAGTTCAGACCTTGATTACCCTGGGAGTAAAGGAGTTCTTTTCAGGGAAGACGTATCTGAGGGTGCAGTCAGCTGGCTCGCATCCCATCTCAGGTTGTGTTTGGCAGGAGTGTACCGGTACAATTAAATGAACACAAACAGACTTCAGTCACTTTCCAGTCATCAATAGGTAAACACACAGATGGGGGAAAAACTCTTTATCACATTTCCACAGTTCACATTTTACTGAGTTAAGTGGGCTTTATAATTGTAGGTTCTGGGTTCCTTTTAGTCAGAACTTTATCGAAAATCTTTACATCACACAAAGAGAGGATGAAAGGCAGGAGGACTTGCTATGACCAACCTCAACTTGTTGAAGGTGATGTTGATTATTGGTATACTGCTGCTCAGTGTAACAGTTTACAAGTCCTTTTGATTATTCATCTGACAGCAGCAATAATTCACTGATATCTTTGCTCCATATCAACTCTTGTGGGCAAATGTGAGCAGTATTTTCCATACTTCTAAACTTCTAAGGTTTTGGATAGGGCCCGACCGATATATCAATATTCCGATATTAGCCTATTAGAGATATATCGGTATCGGTATATATGTTCTTCAATAAGTGCCATTATTAAAGCTGTTTGTAAACCTTGAAAAAAATCCTTGGACTAGTAATTTAAAATGATGAAATCACGTAGTTTGACCAGCAAAGGGTGGACAATTATTTAGTTGGTAATATGTGAAGTGTTTATTGTTCAGTGCTCTGATGTTTGGAATAAAGTTTGTTAGATACCTCGCCTCCGTTACATATCTTTGCCACATGTATATGACCACAGTCAAAATATAATATATTGAATATCGTCCGATATATCGGATATCAGAATTTTTTACTCCTTAATATTGGTATCAGCATCAGCCCTAGAAATTCCATATCGGTTGGGCCCTAGTTTTGGAATATTAGCTGGAGAGTGTACACACATGAGCACACTCACAAATCACTTAAACTGGCCACTATGCTCATTCAGTACAGTGAGGCTGAAGCTCTGGCCTCTCTGTGGCTGCATTCAGACTTCATTAAAGAGCCGAACACGTGGCTAAGTGCTGAGAGCCTCTAGCATGAAACCCATTACTCTTGCTCAAATCTCTGTGATGAAAACTAAACAGGGGCTGAGCAGGGCCAGCGGTCAGCCGGCCAACCAACCAGCCAGTCAGTCAGTCAGTAAACCCCCTCACCCTCAGCTACCCACTCCTCATCACCACATGCGCATTGTCCAATTAAGGTCTTCTACTCCTCACTCTCTGTGCCCAGGCACACTTCCACAGGCTGCCAAGCCCCAAACAGTCTGCTCAGGGGAGTTAATCTCGCTTTCTGGGCCTGACAGGCCATGGTGTGTGATGCTGCCCGCTCTGACAATTCATCATCAGTGGGTGGGCACTGGCGCGTGGGCACAGGACTATAAAAGGCCTGGAGGAGTCAGATCTTTGCCCCCCTACCCCTCCTTCCACTGTGTTTGGACCAACTGCCAGTCTGAGGCAAGTGTGTGGATGTGTTTGAGTGTGTGTGCCCTGAAGCAGCATGGCTAGACTTTGCACTTGCTGCAGAATGGTGAGCAGTGTTCTAACATACTGCAGACTCCTGCCAGTGAACCACACCACTGAGCCCTGACTTCACTTTGAATGAAATGTTGCTCTGCTGGGAAAATGGCTGCAGCTAATAGACTGATGAGTTTTTTGCTGCATAATTTCACTGGGACAAGGCTGGTCTTGATCTTTTTGTAGAGTCATGTGCATTCATCAGTTCTGCAGAGAGAGTTATGAAAAAGCAGGTAAGTCAGGCCAGTACACTTTGTCATGAGTGCAGTGCTTTAAGGAGAAATTAATAAGTGCCGGTACTCCCTTTATCCACCTGTTGGCATGTGAATCGGGCAGCTGGTATCGGCAAATCATGAAGTAACAGTCTACGTTCTGAATTTCTGCAGTGAATTAAAGATACTAAAAGATAATGCTGATTTTCAGAAAATTAATTTATTAAACAAACTACTTTTAGTTTTCTGCCTCAGTATTTGATTATATTGACTGCCATGAAGCTGCGTCATCATCAGCATCTGGTCCGGTTTGTGTTCTCTTTGTGCCCTTTTGGAGCCACACCAACATCACTGTCATGTTCTTATTCCTTTGCTCCTCCCCGTTTAGTAGTAGTCCGCGAGAAAAGAGGGAGGCGAGCGTTGCGTATAGTGCACCCTAATATAATTTAGGTTTCATTATGAAATGCCAATAGACATTCTGATATGGAGAGGACAGGAGAGGTTCTGGTCCCGGTTCACCTTAAAAAGTCCTGGTATGCCAGGGAGTAAAATCTAGAACTGGGAGAACTGCATACTGGTACATACCAGGCCATTTAAAGCATAAGTGTAAAAAATTAATTACCAAATTGACACAAAATACCTTAAGCCACTTTGAGTAATGTTAATTTTTGGGTAATTAGGAGAAAAGGTGGGAAATATGAGAAATACTTGAGAAATACTGTCACTCACTTTCTCGTCCAATTTAAATCTGAAGATTAACACCGCTCACGTTTGTCCGTTCAGTCTGAAGCAGCAGTCTTAGCTTAGCATAAAGAAAAAAAGCAACGAAGCTAGTTGCTAAATTACATTTGAACTATTTTTACAAAAATCTTACAGTTAAATGCAGTAGTCTTCAAACAAAAAGCTGACGGTAATATATCTTATATATGTTTTTATGCTTTATTGCGATGCCAATAAACTTCTGCTGACAGAAGTGAAAACAGCACTGCAGCATTTCAAAGTGTTGCTCGCTTGCAGAGTGATTGATACTGCTGTAGGCCTGACCTGAGGAAACAAATAACTCCTCCATTCATTAAACAGACCAAATGTGCATGCTATCTCAACATCAGTGGAGTCGGGCCCAGTCAAAGCACGCATTTTGCAGATTAGCCTGTCTGAAGAGCATGACGATGATGATTGAGTGACCTGTCGAGGAGAAGGGTTAGCCTGCATGCCACTGCACATATCGATGAACAACTTTGCTGTCTTGAACCAAGAGTATGTCTCAAGCTGATTTTGTCACCAAGACATGAAAAGGTCAGTGGCTTAAAGGTTAAAGCTGGGGTAGGCAGTTTATCTTTGTTATTGGGCAAAAATTCCATTATAACATTTCAGCATATTGTAATTCAGGTGGTCTGAAAAAACACGGGACTTCTGCACCTCTCTTTGGCTCTGTACTCAGACTTAAGAAAACAATGACCGTGACGGGCACTTTTCAGCCAATCCCGGGTCATTTTAGAGAGTGTGTGTTCCTATTGGCTCCTCTACAATGTGCTTCTTAGGAACGGGTGACGCTGCAATGAGCTGACTGGCTGTTGAAAAAAGTGACGTGCCTTACGCTGTAAAACAGGCCTCTGGTGACTCGACAAGCTGAGCTGCAGGCGACACCGTCAAGCTGAAACGGATTAGTTTACATCACGGCAACTCTCCCTGCAATTCTGAGTCATCATAAATCTTTGGTGTGAACTTAACTTAAAGAGAGAGCGACAACGAGTGACATAAAACATGAGCTGGAGCGAAAACAGGGTGGGGATGGTGCAGCGGAGTTGCTTTCTTAGGAGTCTCATGCTACAGCTAGCTTTATGTTCCAGATGTTGCTATCCCAGCTTTAAAGGGAAAATCCACAACCTTTCATGCAGTTGTCCAATCCATGTTGATGGTAATTGTAGTCAATTGGAACAATAAATTCCTCGGTTTGTGTTGTACAGAGAAGGGTGAGTTTTCTGAGTTGTCCTGCTTACATAGCTGTTCTTGCAGTGCCTACATGTACCAGGATGCTTTGTATCACAAAAAACAGTACTTGCTGGGTCTCCAAGGTTGTTATCTGTTACATCAGAACATTTGTTTTATTTATCATTTATTTTATCCGGAGTGCAAGGGGAAAGGCGAGGGGGAAACCATTTGTAGTTCTTCCTGGAGCCACTGATGTCAGTGGTTCTAGGGAGAAAAACAAAGACAGAGAACTTTGAAAAAAAAAAGTTGGGCTTCACATTTTATCCCTAATTTAGATAGGTAGAGGTTTGATTGAAAATCGTCAGAGTTGCCCTTTAAGATGAAGAAAGCTCTTGTTTTGTGGTTTCTGATTTTGGAAGTTTTCACCATGAATGTGAACCTAAAGGAACCTCATTCTCTAATTTGGTTTGACTACTACACTGGCATCAGCTTGACTACTCACAGAGACGAGAAGAAGCCCAACTCAAGTCTGACAAAAACACTCAATATTATCCAGTCCCGTTGCTGTAAATCTTTGCGATGCTGTCAGATACTGCTTTGATCTCCATCTACCTTTTCTGGTTTGTAGAGTTTCCTAAAACACTCTGAGAAACCAGAAATGAGCTCAAGTTGCCAAGACTGGGCCTGAAGCAGAAACACAGGATGGAGGCCAGCCACAGGCTTGCTCCTCTAACTTCTCGGGAGACGCTGTCTTTTTGTGTTCATCAGGGGAAACAGTGGTGCACTGCGGGAAAGTTTTCCAGAAGTGACAGTGGTTGCTGGTAAGTCACGGTTGGGTGCTACAGTTTCCTACAGTCACTGTAATTAAATCAACCACAGAGATGACAAGCATTCATGTGTGTGAATTCATACAAAGATATTAGTACTAAATTATCCTCCATCAGTAGCATTCATGCCCTAGCCTTAACTATAGGTTAGAATGCCACATGGCCTGAGAAAGTCATTACTGCGCTGTTAGCTACCCCTAGCCAAAGCCTGGTGATGATTTCATCTTTTCATATGCCGGGCGATCGTGGAACAGGTTCTTTTCTCTGTATGAAAGTTAAGAGACGGTAGCCCTGCTGGTAAAAACGCACGCTGTGGGGAGGTGACACTGTCATGGAACAAACTGGTGGTCGAGCCCAGTGCCGAGCTTCATTTTTCCACCCAAACAAATTACGTCACAGCACCTGTCAGAACAAATAGCACAGAGCTGAGAGACAGCAGTGTGGCCTAATATAGTACATACACTTCACACATCCACTCGGCACACTTAATAAAGGGGAAATGGAGAGTCAGCGGGGCATAAATAGTGTACTTACTCTAGAAGGGAAGGAAAATAAAATGCAAATCAGGAACGGTTCAAGACGGGGTGATGCTCACCAGGCCTCCTCAACTGCATGAAAAATTGATATACCCACCAGTCAATCCTTCATCCTATACTTAAAGGAAAACTGCACTTTTTTTTGAGGGTTTAGCCTATCATCCACAATCCATGTATAAGACAAGAACATAGATGCCTTTCCCTTCTCTGTGTGTCATTTGGTCGCTAGATAGCCACCTCGCACTGGCAGTTTTGCACATTCAATTGAAGTAGTGGGAATACACCATTACCGCTCTCTAAAGCCCCTAAACACACCGAAATAATCTCCAACATGCTCCATCTATGCGTTGTGACCCGCATATTAACTACGCTACAGACACTGTTACTGTGGGAGGAAGTACCCAAGAATACATACTTTTCTGGGCATAGTAACAAAGTGCCTGGGTCACAGCACCTTGGTTACAGCGCTGTGACCAGTCAGACCGTACAGTGTGCATGTGGCAGTCACCACCTGGTCACAGCATGAAGATGGAGCATGTTGGAGGTTATCTGGGTGTGTATTTAGGGGCTTTAGAGGGCAGTAGTGTATGGATAGTGATAGTGATAGACATAGATAGTGTATCCTCACTACTTCCATTAAAAAGTGCAAAACTGCCAGTGGCTATCTGGTGACCTACTGAATGCACAGAGAAGGTTTATTTATTTATCTGTTTATTCACTGAAAGGGATAGTGGATGTTAATGAACATTTCAGCGTAGCATTCATGTAAATATGCCAGAGTTAGCCAGAGGGCTAATTTACATCTGTAGTCCCCAGACATTCATCACAAAGTTTATAGCAAGAGATGGAGTTAGATCGCAATAGATAGAAACAATAGTTCAATACACCACAGTAGCATAGAGACAATAATAAAACAACACATCACAATAGCATCAATTATACAACGCGGTGCAAACAGGCGTGGTAAAGGCATCTACGTTCTTGTCGTACATAGGGATTGTGGATGATAAGCTAAACCCTCACAAAATGCAGTTTTCCTTCAATTATCCTATGAAGGGTCAAAGCGCCCGAAGCTTGTTGAGTTCACACATTGGTTAAGAGGAAGTGTGGGCTATATCTACCACAGGTCACAGGGCTGACTCATATCAAGACCACTGACACGTAGAGGCCAGAACAACAATGTGCCAAACAAAAATAAGGTAAAAACTAAAAACTTTGAGCTTCAAATAACCCATGAGTCTTTGGTTCAATGTCCTGCTTTGCAATACCACCAGTTTCCACAACACAAAACATTTTTGATACATGCCATTACAGAGGCAGCACCAGGACAAATGCCATTTTTGTGTGCTGGTAAAAAGCAAGATATGTGGATAACATTGATTTTCTGTTCAGTGAACATCAAATTGTTTTTAAACGTCAGTTTCTTCAGTAGGAAACTGATACCAGACCAACTTCTGTTCCACTGCTCAGTTCTCTAGCACCTGGTGCACCACTGAAAAATGTTGGTTGCATGTCCCACTCTCTCTTTGCTTTAAGTTATGAAACAATCCTGTTGCCAGAATGTTTGTGTGAATGGGTGGAAGTAGCACTACAACTGCTTCTTCTGCTGACTTCTTAACAACTGTCTTGTCTGGCCCGCTTGTCTCTTTTATGCACTTCTGTCTTGACAAGTACATGCTGGTGTCTAATTTAATATATTTACTACATGTTACTGCATGTACGTGCTTTTATTGTAGGTGTGTTTGTTAGTCTGTTGTTCTTCGCACTTTCTTACAGTGTTTTATAAACAATATACTTACATTTGTTTTGTCTGGTTATCACTGTCTGTGAATCTTTCCTTTTATGTGTGTTTGTATCTGCTGTGTCACCTATGTAGTTTTTTAATTTTTGTAAAACATGCATATAATTTCTGAAGTTTTAGATTGCCTTTTAAATATCAGGCCAGGGACAACAGGTGAAAACTAGCCCCTCAGGCTAACTCTGGCTCACTTACAGCCTGACGGTTGATTGGTGTGCACTGTCCCTGAAAGATAAACCAATGAAAAAAATGAGATTTTAAAGCACTTTAAATGGTAGAAAGACTACAAAAGTGATAAATGAATGTAGTCCATTAGCCCTTAAAACAGCTGACTTGTACTTCAAATAAATGAAAAATATGAAGTTGTGGATTTGTCATGTCAGGTATAGATGTGAAATACAAACACTGGAAATGTATACTGAGTCTATAAGGAGTTAAATTGAAGACTGGGCTGAATGTAGGTGAGGAGGGTCTGAGCTGGTGATGAGCTGCTCTGTAGATTATTGAGTTTCTGGAGTGGATTAAAGTGCTTCACATGGTAGTTTATGAAATTTAACGTCCTCGGAGCTGAGTCATGGTTAGGCCTGAGTGACTGCTCACTGACGCGTAAGGAAAGTGTGTTTACGAGTGACTGAGAGGATTTCTGAGGAGAGGTTTTGTAAGATTGTATTTGTGTTCAGGTTCATGTGCATTTATGTCTATATTTGTGCAAGTAAATACTTTTTTTTCTTGTGTTGGAGTTCTCAACAAATCATAACCTTTCAAGACTTCGTGCACTGCCGCAGAAAGAACCAGAGCTTAATCCAACCAGCGGTGCAGAGAGGAAGTCACATCCTCCCATTATTCATAATGAGAGATCTGTTTTCTTTCCCTTTCAGACCCAGGATAAATGTTTATCAGCAGACCATTGTCAATTGAATATAGACTGTCTTCAGGATAAAGTGCATTTGGAGTTTTACTTGTGCAAATTGTTCTTAGAGCTAAAGCAGCAGCAATCTAAAAGAGCTCACTCTCATTAGATATAAGCAGTTCAATGAGCTCACCTGCAACTGACAGTCTGAAAGGGAATTAAGGATGGGGAAAACATCAAACTATTCAAGGTAGGCATAGGCTGCAGAATCTTTTCCTCTCCAGCTGTAGCACGCTCCAACAACTATTCAGCTGTGAAATTTCCACAAACACAGTTAGAAAAAAAATGCATACTTCACTGCCTCTATATGGAGCGACAGGAATGTCAATTTTGCAAACGAACTCCCTCCCAGATTCTGCAGCTGAGAGATTGAGGCATTAGACTTTCTGTGGTTTTCTGCGCAGGGACAGAAAACAAATAAACTCCCTGGCCTTGAAAAATGAGTTAGAGAAGCCAATTAGAAAACACAACTCAAGCTTGATGGAGATACCAGAGGCAGGGAAGTGAGGCAGGGAAGGTGTGAGGGAATATCTGGCCAAGGCAGGGGCTGTCAATCAGAATTTAAAAAAACAGGGCGATGAATAAACACACCGGCGAGATAATGCTGTTTGTCATTTAGCAGAGCTTTGTGGAATAAACTGTGGACAACTGCAAGTTGAAAACTGACACACTAGCAGTCATTAAAAGCACATAAGGATTTTTATTCCTTCTTCTGGGGGTTTTTAATGTTGTTGTTTTTTCTTCCTGCTCCAAGACATATTCTTTGCATGCCCACTTTAGCGTGAGGTCAGGCGGTGAGAGAGGCCAGGTTTGGCTGAGCGTTCACTGTGGGGATGTTGGGAAACCATCACTCTCCTCACGGCTAATACCCACTGGAGCCACTGTGCACAGCCACTGTGAAATGGGCCTAATAGCCCAGATGAGGGTGGGAGGAGGAGGGGGCATGTGGATAAGAAGAGTGAACGCTATTGGCTTGAAGCTGCAGGCGATAGGCTTCCTAATATTTGCAAAAATGGGTTCGGAGCACACCTACTCATTATGGTAATAGGCAGCTCTTAAAGGCTGTCGTGTGGACAAATGGCTGTGGTGAAGCAGCCCCGGCATGGGCAAAGGTCATCGAGTACGTCCGCAGGATCGAGGAATCTTTTGTGTGTCCTGGAATGACTTTTTCATTCTGTAGCAATGGGTTTTGTTTCCCTCTGTTCCTCCCATTTCATCCCATGGAACCATTAAGCAAATCGACTAGTTTACAGAGATTATGTTGCCACCATCGGTCCTTCCAGCAGCACTATGTCCCTGTCACTGCACTCGGGCAACTGGATAGACTTTTTGGCCAGAAAGAAGATCCCCACCTGCTGACCACAATCTAGATCACTTCCAGCAGCAACTTAAGTACTAACCAAGCCCACAACTGCTTAGCTTCAGTGATACCAGAGGCAGGGTAACCGCTGGTCTGGCTGCTGCTTCTCGGGCTCCATCTCACTAATCACTAAAGAGGGCAATCTTCACAAAGACGGAGTCAAGTAAAAAGTCAAAGTCAAAGTTAAGAATGCACACATTAGTGTTTTTTTAAAATAAACTGCACATATATGAACGTAAGAGTTTTAAAAAAGTACAAAACATGACTGATATCTGGTCAACCTTTGTCCACAAGGTCAATGGTTCGATTCCTGCCTTCTTCACTCTGCGTGTTAACATGAATGAATGAATGGATAAATGATGGGTCACTTAGATGACTCATCCTGCATAGAATTATTCAGGCACATCAACTGATGACAAACAAAACATTCCAGCATGTCAACACAACAACATGATCCACATCTAAGCAGAAACATCATCCAACTATACAGACCGCCCCGACATAAAAAATGCATCGCAAAAGAACAGATTCACAAATGTAAACACAGCCACCTGAGCATAAAAAAAACAAATCTGAAAAAAACAAAGTTACATCTAAATACATTAGTATATAAAAAAAAAACTGAATACTTGATCCAGACCATAAGTCAATATTCAACAGTCCAATTTACCAAGATACTGAACTACAAATTGCCTCTGATGGCTCCTCCATCAGAGTGTAAGTGTGTCTGTTCCTGATGGGCAGGTTGGCACTCTCACACAGTATGCGTGTCATTAGATACACAGAAGAAAGCATAAACTGAAAACGTGGCACTTCTCTTTCATTCCTGTCGAGCGACAAATCATAAACTGGCCTTAAGGCTGAAATGATTAGTTAATAATTGAGTGACAGAACATAACCCTGCAAGGAAAAGTTGAATAATTGATCAGTAGGTCAGAAAACTGTTTTAGTAATTGATTACTGGTTCAAGCCATTTTCCCGACAAAAAAAAGCCAAATATTGACACTTCCAAGTTATCAAATGGTAGAATTTACAACTTCTTAACATCATAGTTGCATGGTGCATGGTGATATGTTCGGTGTGTCCATGGTAACGACTCCATAGCAACATTAACACTATTCAATCTCATCACGTGACGAAATATGATGTCTGTGACAGAACCCACATACATGACATAAAATTGAAGTGTCAAGCAACACTTTGTTTGTTGAAATTAAGCAACAACGGCGCGACAAAGCATAAATAAGCCTTTAGCTGTGATGCTTTTTAAATCAGTTGGATTTTCAGTCTGAAATTACCTTTTTTCAATGCAAAGCTTTAAAGGAATAATCCGGCGTAAAATGATCCCAGGGTCTTTTTCTGAACGGACAATCATCAAAGAAGACATCCAGAGAGTTTTTTTCGCTCATCGACCTGTATCGGGTTTGACCGGAGCAAAGTTACAGCCC
>JAQLOL010000015.1:3009648-3039343 GCA_029783665.1 Naso thynnoides | reverse complement strand
AGCCTGAATACAGAGCCAAAGAGGTGCAGACGTCTGTTGTTCTTTCAGACTACCTGAATTACAACATGCTGAAAAGTTATTATAGAAATTTTTGCCCAATGACACCAAAGATAAACTGCCTACCCCAACTTTAAGTGCAGTGTAGCTGAATTTGGCAGTGATGAAGTCAGACGCAGCTGTAAAAAAGAATACAGCGAACTAATTTGTAAATGCGAGCTATACTGATGATACCAATACAGATAAATAAACCGCATGGTTGCTGTAAGATGGTGGTGAATTAGGGATGACTTGTTAGAAAACACTTGTGCAACATGACCTAGCCTGCAGCCACAATACACACACACCAAAGAGGACATATTAAGGGGTCATCTGGGTGTAATGACACCCCCCCGGTGCTTTCTAAACAGAGCAATCCTCACTCATTAATATTCATGAAAAACTTCTGGCAGATCGCGTCCCCACTGTGAGTGTATGCATGTGCGTGTTCTGTGTGCGAGAGAATGCTGTAGAGGGAAGGTTGAATGCACTCACACACATGCAATTATTTCTTGCTGCACCGCTGCGTTTGCTAAACTACTGCTCCACCTTGGAGAGGAACTCTCAGTAAAACTGAGATTTTTCCAACTTTAAGTATATAATCAAGGGCTTGCAGTGATATTAGAGGATAGTTGCAGGATCAGTGTAGCACGGGGTCAGGGTGAGGGATTAATACTACTGTGGTTTCACACACAAACACAAACACTCATGACCCATTACTGTCCAACATTGCTCCACGTTTCCTTTCCAACTATATATCCGCAGATTTATGAGCAGACCTTGAGAACATGTACTAGCTGATTGTATTTTTATTATGTTTGGACATAACAGGAGAATTGGTACAGGAAGGAGTGTATAGCTATTTCCATACAATAGCAGAGTGAAGCACTGAATCAGACTCATTGTAAGCAAAGGGAAGCAGGAGATCCAAGCAAAATAAACTCAATCTCATTCATGGCTTCTTGTCTGCATTCTTGGACAATGATTTTGTGCAGGTTGCATACACACACACATATGAGCAGGCTGTCTTGTCTATGCACCACAGTACTCATTTTTTATCACTTTAAAATCCAAGAGTAATTGCGGCAATCCAGGAAAAGACTAAAGGCTGTTTGAAAAACATAAAAATAACATTTAGCTGACAAAACTGATTGGGAAACCCTCAAGCAAGCAGACGCTCAAGAAAAAGCCTTTTGAAGTTCACACAATAGTGAAGTTGCAGTGGAAATAGCCAAAACCAACACACATCACTTCTTACAAATCTTCATTCTGTTTCTAAGGTCCAGCATTGCGCTGTGACTGTTTGCAGCTTACCTGCTTGGCGTGCAGATCTGCCTTAGAGGGCATGTTAGGGCTGGCAGCTGGGGTCACGGGGGCACTACGGCTGCCCCCGGCCAGCACCGAGCGCACAGAAGCCAGCCACTTCATGCTGGTGAGGTGAGCAGATTTCACTCTGCCTTGCCCCAGAAGAAGTGTCCAGAAGAGGATAAAAGAGTCAGAAGGAGCCTTGAGGTGAATGGAGAGAGACGCGTGGAGAGACGTACGTCCACCGTGTTCTTCAGGGTTTTTGTTCGCCAGCGGGCTTCTGCCTAGGATGCTTCAGACAGGCTGGTGCGAGGGGTGTGATTGGTCTGCTGCCACCTCACACAGCTCATTCAGTCTCCCTGATGGCCCAACGAACACTCACACACGCATACACACACACACCCACACACACATACTGACAAACTCTGACACAGATCCAACAGGCAAACGCGCACATTCTAACAGTACCTACAAGCATACAAACACACACTAATCCTACAAGCATGCACACACGGATACATGTACACACCACCCCCCACCCACACACTACCCTAGTGACATACAATCACTCCATCACCATCTGTCACTTTCCCTGCTTCTCCCTGCTCTCCAGTGACAGTACTTAAGCCCTAACTTGCATTCTATTCCCTCACTAACACACACACATACACACACACACACACACACACACACACACACACAAACCTCCTGCTGTGTCCCATGTCCACCAGACACAGGCGTTAGTCCATCGTTAGTGCTTCACTTGAAATGTACATCCGTCTGTGATGGAATGAGTGATGGACAGATGGAGGGACTGATGGATGCACACTTTGAATTATTGCTCATCAATGTATGGCTGTATGGAAGATTGGAGATTTATGTATTGTGGGATCATTTGGATGTATGCACGCAGATGTACAATATGGCAGATTAATACAGAAAAGTGAATATGTGGGGTGGTGACCTTGTGAAATCACAATGAAAGACCAATCAAAAGCCTTGAGGCATCTGAACAATGAGCGGCATGATGACTGGGACTGAGTAACTAACAAACAAACTAAGATGAATCGGTTTCAATGCTTCTGTTACTTCTATGTGAGCCAGTAGAACGTAAGCCACCAACAAAACAAACCGGAGACCAGTTCAGTAAAACATTATACAAAAACCTCACGCTGGTGAAAACCTCCTGAAAGTACTTTGAACTGAACTATTATACTAAAATGCAGCAGAAGGTCAATATCCATGCAGTGATACGGGCCAAGCTGCTTTTTTAGGCCCAGCTCAGACTCGCCACTGAGGACATAAATCAGGATGCTGATTTGTCTGGTTACGGGGGATCTTTCTCATGACATTGGGTATGACCACATCATAGAAATGGCCTCATCAAAGTAGCCGCAGTACCGATAGAAATCATTTATAAAAGATATTTATGATTTTATTCAGCACTTCCAAAGGCGTGTGTACAATATATGTACATCTCCTGCCAACTAGCACATATGTACAAGAGCAGAAAACAAGAGGAAACAGTACTAATAGCTCTCTGGTTTACATGAGATTTAGTATCGGAACCAATTGGAATAATCAGAACACATGGAATGCATGTTCCCCAATAGCATTGTATTAACTATGCACTTCTTTAAGTCCATATGAGTGGACCTTTAATGAAAACCGCACTCTGATCCCACAAGACAACGCCTCAAGTGTTTGAAGTGGCAATCCCACAGATCAGAATGGCAGCACATGGTAACAAATATCACAGCGTTGTACATTTTGAAAGAGGATAATCTGCCACAGGGCTTTACAAGGGGCTGGGCGGTATTATTGCTGGCTGGAAGACACCCTCCAGACAAAACAAAGAGGGAGTAAGAGTGTGGCTGTGTGCGACCAATTGTAGATGTGTGTTAGTGTGGAACCAACTCAGCCTTATGCCCTGGCTGGGAGGAAAATGGCCATATGTGGAGGCCAGGCGTCCGGCTCTGCTGGTGTCTGTGTGATACTGGTGACGATATGGCCAAAGCTTCGACTTAATTCATCTCTTAATCTCCCGTCTCAGTGTGGCATCACATATGGCACGGTGTGGCTGGGTTGTGATGGAAACATTGCAAATGACCACAACTTCTGCCTCGAGACAAAAGCGAGGTTTCTGAAAGAGGAAGAAGAATTAACACACTGCATTGAACACAGAGATCTAAAGTGACAAGCATAGCCTACTTTTGTTGACGGGTGAATTATGACTGAGTGCCTGTACACGCATCTTTGTGTGTGTGGGTGCGTGTGTCTATCATCAAACAAGGAACTCTGCCTTTGGGGAGACATCAACTCAGTCTAATCTGCAATTGTGAGACATTTCCAGTAACAAACACTGAATCATGCAAAACATGTCACTGAGCTGCGTTACAGCCAATGCACTGTGCTTTTATGCTTTGATTCTTAATGAAACTTCCCTGTTGCTGGAATGAGTTCAGTACTTTACTGGGAATGATACAATTAAAGCTCAGATGAAGCAAAACGCAACAATAACTCTGACATGAGTACAGCCACAGGCACAGCTAAATAAAACGAGTGGTGAGCCTGTTTAAGTGGGCGGTGGAGTAAGAAACAAAAGCCGTGTCAGTTGCGGTTTGTGAATGAAAATATTATAATTATGAATTAAGACTGAAAAGCACACATGTTGAACATTTATAAGATTAAGTAACAGGGTCTTAACAAGCACTTTTAGGGCAGTTTGTAAGCAGCGAAAGAAGTAAAATATACAAAAAAGTTTATGTCGGGCCTGACCCGAATAGTTCAAAGGTTCAACCGTTGTCTCGGCAAATTCAATATTCGATTGAATGTTTTTTCTTTCTCAGTCAAGAGATATGTGGTGACTAACTTAGACCATAAGGTGGCGGTAAGGTATCGTAAAACATGAGTTGTAAATGGCAGAAGAAGAAAAGATTTTTAGTAAATGGTTAAGTAATGCAACTTGAGGCTCTGGATTTTTTTTATTTATTTATTTATTTTTTTGTATAAATTACAGTACAAACATTTTTTTGGTGTAGAAGTCCGGGAAAGAAAATTATTGACAGCTAATAGCAATAGCTGTAGCTAGTTTACCGGTTAACGAGGCAATGTTAATTTTACCTGGACACCAGATAAAATGACGAAATGTTTACAAAGACCAAAACAAAGATGTAACATAATGTTTGAGTTATATGAGGGTCACATGAAGTTACTGCCGGCAGTTATGAGTTATGAGCACTTAAAAGAGCTGCTGTCCATGTTAGCGGCTGAGGAAGAAAACCTCCTCAAGTTACTGTTGTTAAAGGAAATTGGAAAAGAGATACCAATGAACAAGCTGGAAGTGAATGTTGTAAAAATGTTGTATTCTCATTACGTTACTGTACCTCTGGAAAGCCTGTGCAACGAGAATGACTGAAGAGAGAAAGCGACAGCCAGTGAGCACAGCAGGAGTACACATTCAAGTAGACTAACATTAAAGTTAACAGACATGGTGAGACCCGTCACCGTGTTGCAATGAGAACTCAATTATGATCGAAGAACTGTTGTAGATGCTTCAAAGCCCCAAAAAAGTATTCAGGGCAGCCCTAATATTCACTATCAGGAACTTTGATACAAAGTTTTTTCATTCTTTTTGATTCTTTCATTAAAAATATAATAACTGCATTTGTTGTATGTTGGCAAGTGTAAATCAATTTTTTTTTCTTACACAAAGTGTGCAGAGGAAGTTCCCCTTTGAGTGTCTGCAGGGTCACCGACTCTTATCTTTGGCCGCAGCCAGAAAAGCCCACAGCCTTGCTCTAAAGTTTTTTCATCAACTCCGAGATTCTTTTGTCTGGATTATGTGAGGAGTTATGAAAGCTGGACATTTGAGAGGACATTTTGAGAAAGAACCAAACTGAACTCTTGTTGGGGGTCTGCAATATTAAAAACTTGAAGGGGACATTATGTCCTGGACAAAATGTCTGACTTGCTGCAATTCAAAACGTTTAATCAAGTGTTACTTTGACTTGAGGTGATTGTATATGTCTTCCAAAGGGGCTTTAGCACAGCCTGCAGTGAAATTCTGTCTACAACAGACTGACAGCTGCATTTCATCTTTTACAGACACACTTTATCTACCACCACAAAGAGGGCTACAACTTTGTTCCAAACTTATAAACATCAAGTTTCGATGTAAACCACACTGCCTTCCACAACAAGGGGTGAGGGGGATGAATGAAGGGGAAAGGATGCTGAGGTAAAGACAGGCACAAACAGTCAGTCAAGCAACAAATGGGTTTTAAAATGTATCCTTTTATCTTGATGTTTTGGCAATAATCGCCTTTCATGTTAAGCCAATGAAGCATGTTTAACTGAAATTGAGGGAGAAGGATGCAGACAGAGAGGAGGGAGGGACAAAAAGGCGGAGTTATGACTGTTTAAACGCAGAGCTTTGGAACTCCTCCACATTCCTTCCTGCTCCCACATCCCTCCCATGTTTTCAGCGCTCACTTTGTGCTGAAATGCCCCAGTGGAGACCGCTGCTTTCATCCAGCTCCAAGCGGCCCAGAAGAAAATCAAGAGTGCTGTAAATGTCTCGGTGTGAGAGGGGCATTAAAACTAATTCCCTGAAGACAGAAAAGGGCTTTTCCAAAGCAGGCGGGACAACACTCCAAACTCCACCCTTGGATACAGCATGGCTGAATAAAGACAGAGATGTATGAGCCAAGTCTCTTGCCACATGTCACTGGAAATGTTGCTTTTTGGACCAGAAGTGAAGTGAAGTTTATGTACGAGGAATTGTTATTGTTCAACAACCATAATTTTGTAAAAATTCGAAAATAGCTCCATATATCACGACTGGAAGTTAAATTCCTCTCAGACAACACAAGCAAGTGTGGCCATAGCAGAGAACTTTGGTCTTGATGCAGCTTGCTACATGCTGTCATGTGACCATATAACCATACTGTGACATGAATGTGATATTGCTAGAGGGAAGCAAAGAGCCTGGATATCCACAGAGTGCTGGGATGTAGGCCCAACCCCAAACCGGTCCCGGACCAGTCCCACTGAATTATTAAGTGCCACTCCAAATTTGCCTTTACTTCTTTGATAGGACAGCTGAAGAGTAGACAGAAAACAGGGGAGGGAGAGGGGGAATGACATGTGGCAAAGGGCCACAGGTGGAATCGAACCCTTGGCCACTGCAGCGAGGACACAGCCTCTGTGTATGCTCTACCAACTGAGCCACCACGGGTAAAGGGAGCCCAGCTATGGGACTCACTTTACACTTAACTGAAACAAGGAAGTAGCTCATCACCATGGCAATAGATGGACGCCCTGCTATCATGGCTATTGTGTTGTTTCAAGGTTTACAGTTGGCAGAGATACACGCTGCTTGCAGAAGACGAGCAAGAGGTAACTAGTGCATTTCAATTGCCTTTGTGTATTTCAATGAATAAACCTAGTTACCGTTAAATGTAATGTAAAATGTAATGTCAGTTACACATGAAATGCAACAAGCAGACAGACTGTCAGCTAATTGTTAATTATACGTCATTGCTGCAACAGATCTGAATTTTCACAGTCATGCTGAAAGACATGATTTTGTTTTGATTTTGTCTGTCAGCATGACTAAAGATGCAAGTAAAATAGGCCACTGTACAAGTGACAAATAAGAAACTTCATTTGTAGGTTGTTTCCCTCTCCATGTTCCTATACACTTCCAACTAAGTGGCTGTAAGCCAGCCTGCACCAATGCAGACTGGCTTTTTAAGATTAACTAAACCCCTAAACCACTTTTTTTCAGCTGAAAACTGATGTTAGTAAGTATGTAGTAGTGTTTTTGATTGATTCAGGTCTAAATCTTAACATTTTAGTGTTACATATTTCGTCATAGATGTGCACACACACACACACTGCCGTAGATTAATGAGATAAAGGCTAAATCCATGCACAATCTGGATTCTCCGAAACTGGAACAACCATTACTGCACCGGAGTCTCTGCCTACTGCTCACATATTCAAACAAGTGGGGAGGACTTGTAACAAAAAACGTTAATGCTACAATGGCAACTCGACAAGGAAGTAACTGATGGATGGATTTTTTAACAGGACAGAGGCTGGCTGCAGTGAAGGATATCGCATGGACAAACCGGTCTCTCACAGTTAAGAGTCCAGTCTAAATTAGATGTGTTAAAGAAATAAAGGAATTCGTCGACCAGAGTTAAGCTTCACTTTCTTTTTGGCAGCAGTGCACCGCGATGGAAAGAGCAGGGGGAGGAGTCTGGTGGAGAGAGGCCGGTCTATTAAGTGACCTCTAGACACGTGTGAAAACTAAAATATGCGGACAGCTAAATCTAACTACAATCACTACACTCAAACTATGCAATTCTCCGCATGTACTCTCAGTACAGCCCCGCCTTCTAGCACTTGCTGATTGATCTTTTTTTTTCCATTCTAGAAGCATTTTTTGATTTTCAGGAAGGAGGAACCTCGGCCAAAACTTTAAGGGTTTAGAGTTTAGCAGTCCACTTACATTATGTGCTACTTGGTTTGGGACAACCGTTAATGTGGCTGACACTCCGTGATAATGCAAACAGCGGGGAGTGGATAGGGTGAGGGGATCATTTGGAATTGGGCTATAGAGTGCTGTTAGTCTGCCTCAATGCCCAATCTCAGGGCTTGTTGTTTCTTTTGTTAGCTTTGTTGGCACCTTTTTACTGTAATCTGGTATGGTTCCTCTTGAGGTGGTATGAGTCTTAATTTAAACAGTTTTTTTATTGCATGGCATTAGGAAATTTGAAGCCCAATGAGAGGACTAAAGTTAGACTGCTAAGACAAGGTCTGGGCAAAAGCAAACCAAAACACTGTTTGTGATGTTCTCACTAGAGCTGACGGGACCAAAATGGACCTGCTCTTGTGTCTGTTTTCAGAGACATCCATCACCCGTGTACCAGTTTGCATTTAAGAGTAAACAGCATCTCACTCCGGCAGAACTCATTTCCCTGTTCCTTTGATGGGCAATAAATACACCATGTCACCTAAAGTAAAAAAGCAAATGCTCGCATCCTCCACATGTTCCGACAAACATGCCTGCCGTATATTTATGGCTGAAAGTGAGTGATAAACAAGCCTTGGCTTACCAAGCAGCATACCTGGTTCAAAGTTAAGGCAGCACAGGTGGGATAAATTTGTGGATGAAATACAGCAGGGTCAGAACAGACCGCTGTTTTATTGCACATGAATAAAGATAAGCTTAAGCAGAAGGCTCCAACAGAACTTAAAACATAAGAAAAACATAAAACAGGACTTAAGAATAAGTAGTGACTTTGATGAGACAGCTTCGTTTTGAGGGAGCGGACTGGTGTTGGTGCACTGCAGCTTGGCTGGAGTTCGGATAGCCTCTCTCATCCTCTGCCAAAGGATCCAGGGGCCAGCGGGGACTTGAGACGTTTTCGGAGGGCTTTTATTTTTCCCCCCACAGCAACAGCGTTTTTGGAAAGATGCAGATGTAAACAATTACAGAGCAAAATGCTCCTGATGGGGAGGAAACAGGGGGATTAGCTGAGTTTCATCTCCAGAGTTTTGGAATTAATTGACGCTCAAGCAAAAACAGATATGCTTTTTACTTTTTCATTACAGAGAATGGACCCCCCTCTAATCACTCCTTCGACACTGTAGGCAGCACTGGCTTAGTTAGAACAGCTCTGCTGCACTTTGAGACTACCGATCGAAAATGACCAAAACAGTTGTTTCTTCATGAGGGATTGTGTCAAGGAAAAAGGAAGTGAGGACTTCAGCTGAGTGTCAGAGGCAGAAAATTTAGTATTTCTGGAAAAACATGGTGGTTCCAGTGTTACGGGTCTGATTATTTCCCAACTTGATCGAACAGTAAATCCTTCCTCTGTCTTTTAACTTAATGAAAAGGAGTGGAAAAATTGCCTGTGCCAAGGGAAAAGAGAGGGAAAAATGGGAGAAGTGAAAATGTAGTAGGGTTAGGCGATATGTTAAAATTTTCCAACTGGCCACTGTCAGCCCATCCACTGCCGATATATTTACTGAGGTGTGTGCCAGCAAATGCACAGTGTATAAATGCTGTTTATACACTGAGATTCAGTGTGTCAGTCATGTAGGCCTACAGTGCTTTTTTGTCTCACAAGACAAGTGCTTCATGCCCAGAAGAGAAGAATGGATGGATTTGTGCCGAAAAGATACGGATACGAAATGCTGCGTGTCGCTTTATTTATTTATTTTTTTGGACTTGCATAACTATTGACATGTAATCATCGCATATAATTATTTTGACTCTCAGCTCCTCAGAGAGAGTTACAAAGCTGCACTGTTCTAAACTTGCACACAGAGCTGCTCCACAGGCGGACTGCCAGCGAATAAAAGCATTTATTTTCGATAGATGAGCCACATGTTACCGAGCAACGTGGCTGATAAAACAAACAACACCAAAAACGATGAATTAAACGGTCCAAAAGTTATTTTTAATTAACTTGGGTGAAATCAAAGAGTAGCGATGTAGGTCCGCCTTCACTGCATGTGCACTCCTGCAGCTGGGGAACACACTTCCTATCAGGGGTAATTACCTTGACACCAGGCTGGCATTTGTTTGAGCTGGTCAGTTCTACTCCTCCTCAACTCCTTTCTAATCACACTTAGAAAACCACAGACTCTGCCTGTTATTACTTTTGGCGCTCACAGGTTATTCATGTACTGAGTAAAATTTTTAAGTAGGCAGACTTTAATTTAGCAAAATAAAATGTCAAAAATAGAACAAAATATCAACTCCAACAAACCAGCCGATGGCCGATATATTCGTCCAATCGCCCAACCCTGAAATGTAATGGTGTAAAAGGAGAGGAAAGAAGGTTAACAGGTAAGACAGATGGGGAAAGAGAAGAAATGTCAGCTCCACTGATGCAAAACATCACAAAATAAAAAAATACAACAAATTTATTCAAGCCTATCATTCATAATTAGCGTTATACCTTATGGATCAGTGGAAACATGAAGGTTAGATAAACAACCTTGTTCCCAGCAGGTGGTCAGTTACACCAACAAAACTCTGTGGTTGAGCAGGGCAGCTCACTGTAGCTATGAAATAGAAGAAGTGCCTTAAGTGAATTATTCATACTCAGTCAACATTTCCTGAATACACAGAAATTAGAAAAATACAAAAAAACACAGATTTCTTTCATCTCTTTAAGTGCTTGCTGAGCACAACACACTCCCGGAATAGATCCTGGCTAACGACTCCCCACGCTGTCTGAATAATTTATCCCTACTTTTCCCTCGAATAAGGCTGGGAAGTTTCTGCCAAAAATACAATCTGTAGTAAACACAAGCTCTTTCATATGTGTGTGTTTTTTTAAAAAAAGAAAGAGAGAATAAGTGGGCATTACAGGGTAGAAATGCTCTCTGGCATTTTGGCAACCAATGTCTGGTTTATGACACGATATGCAGAGGAGGAGAGGAGGGAGGTCATTAGGTACATCAGTGGACAACAGGCATTACAAGTGTGCCTCTGCAATTTCGGAAAACTACATGTTTTGGACTCTAGATGTGTGTTGGCACACGTTCCAGAAGCCTAGACGAGATAAAGGAAGCGTGCCAGAATTTTTCTCATTCACAAACACACACAGGTGTACAGTAGGAGCTGTAGGCAACTTGTTCAGTGGCAACAGAAAGAGATGTTGTGTCAAAACAGATGAACAACACTACCGCATTGTCTCATTGCTTGGACTGGTGCCACATGTCTTTCTGAAACCTGCAGTGCTTCAGCAGTAAATCTTCCCATCGACCAGGGCCCGCCCTCGCGGCACATTGTGGAGATGACAAAGGAAAGCTTTGCAAAATTCAACTGGATTGCAAGAAACATGAAACTTCTTCCTCCCTAATAGAAATGTGATATGGGTGGGAAACTAATCGAGTTTCAGGTTGGAAGTTCAGATTAAAATCTATCATTGGCAAGGATTTACACAACTAAAGCACTCTACTGCTCCCGTATCGAGAGTGCTTCTGTAGTTGACCTCTGATCTAAGTGAAGCGGCGAGAGAGATAAAAGGACTTCCTTGCTGTGGTTAAATTCAGGAGCAAATTTAGACTTTGGCCAAAGTTGCTTTTAGTTTGCCTTTTAAAGCTAATATGAAATCTTCTTCTGCCCCCTCTTATAATTTATGTATTTTCTGTTATCTTCTTCTTCTAAAGTGTACTTGCAGCTAATGTGTCTTTGAGACCATCTTTTTTTTATATCCTTTGTACTAAATGTAGCAGTATCATGTAGTCAATATTTTTTTTTCTTTCTACGCTTCTCTTTTATGGTTTATCACTTTTCAAATGACCTCATCCTTTGTAAACATAGTTTCTCAGGGTGAACGGGGTTGTGGAGGCACTGTGTGCTTGACTGGTTTTTCCATATAGTACAAACGATGCCTCCGCTGTGCATTATGAATCTAATTAATCATTGTACAGCCTGACAATTCAATTATTGTTCAGCTTGTGTCTACATGCCTGTTTTTTCTAGAAGCTTCTGAGTCCTTGTTTGCTCAGTTTTTGCTTGGTGAAAAGGTGTGTCATGTTTTTTAAGTCTTTTTTTTTCTTTAAATAACAACGAGGGACAATGAGGACACAAAATAAGTTTCAACAAATTACACATGAACACAAAGCTTAAGTCAACTATTTGTGATATTTAGAAAACATATTAAGACTCTTTCCATTGTGTCTCTTGTGAGAAAAAGTGTGTCTTTGATCAGCTAATGACTAAATATGAAGCCATAAGCAGCAGTAGTACAACTTGTCCTGTAGTTGGCACCATGCAAGAAGCGAACAACAGGAAAATAAATGCAAACATAACACAAACAAAAGTTTTAAAAAAAGGAAAGAAGACTAAATTGCAAAAATAATGCTTCCAAAAACAAACAAAGGGACAGCAAAGGGTCATCTGTCACTCTGAATTACCCTCTCACTAGATGAATAATCTGCAAATGCCCTTTAATGTTTGACAATGAAGTGATTACTCAAAAGCCCTGACTAAACACAACTTTTATTCATCATCACCCCATAAAGGACTGAAGCACCTCTGTATTCCTAAAAATAAAAAAAAAACTTTTGAAAATTTAAAGGGGGACATATCACTGTTTACTTCTATCTCTGGTCATTTCTGCAGCACAGAGAACCAATCGAGAGTTAGATGTCTGAATCACAAACTGTCTTAAGTTCAGACTCAAAACCACTAAGTGTCCCAAAACTGTCAATGTTTTGTCCCACCATCCTGAGGGATTTACCAGTCATCTTTGATCACATGGGCCCTCTTCCCTAACATCATACCACAAAAGCACACAGGTCTCAGACTGGCAGACCTAATGTTTTTTCCATGGCAGAGACACGGATACTAATATCGCCTCATACACAAGCATGTGTGGTCCTTTGTTGACTTCCTTTGTGTATTGCTGTTTTCCTTCAAGGTAAAGCAGACGTCTGCAGGGGTGAATGAGATTACACTGGCTTGCTGACTTTGTGGGACAAACAAGCGGCAAGGTCCCGTCCCAGCACCCGAAACCTCAGACTGAGCTCCACACACGGCAGGAATTTAAGTGAATGACAGAGTGTCTGAGTCAGAGCATGCATTTTGTTTTAGATTTAACTCTCTGGTATGTGTGTTTGTATATGTGTGTGTGTGCATACTTGCGTGTGTGAGAGTGCACCAAAACTTAATCAAGTCATTGTACCTGGACTGACTATTGAGATTTCCCACCATCGATAACAGCAAACAGCAGGAATATATTTTTTTTAATTCCAAACATCATATTACTGCTTCCCATGCTGACACGAGGAAGAAAATCTTCACCATCTACTTAATTAGAGGGGTGAGCTTTCACTCACGCATTGTGTCTCTGAAACGTTCAGGCAGCTCCGAGGTCCGAGCAGCTGCCAATCGGTAATGAAGAACAAAAGCGGCACATCTGCTGTGGCTTTGGCGAGAGAGCACCAAGGCGGCCTCAAAGCAAACTCCAACCTTTTATAAGAACCATAAAAAGACCGCACTCAGTGCTGGGCTACAAAACAAGAGGGAAAAAAATCATAATAATAATCTGGGTAAACAAAATCTGCTGGCTGTACAGAAATACACTCAAACGGAAAGTCGACAGTGCTCAGAGGCAACTAGAGGACAACTATCGACGGGGCTAATCCATGGGAACACAGAACTCATAATTCTTCCAACTGAAGAAACTGGACACCATCATTATATTTGCCATATCTGCAGTTCTGGAAAGGAAAACAGCATGCACACCAGACAAAAGTCTTGGCATCTGATTGCTCCAGCGTGTCAAGTATGGAGTAAAATGCAATTGGTCGCATATATCTTGCAAAAACTTACAGTACAAAAGGTATTTTTTGTGTATATGGAGTTTTGGCCGATGAGTAAAGTTGGAAGGCTGTGATGCTAACCAGAGTGTAAGAGTAAACTTGATGAACCATTACTACAAAAACCAGCTCCTTGATAGAACAGTATAGTAATTGTGTTGGGTAACGAGAGAAGAGATTAGAACCGACAGCTAACATTCGGCTCATCATAGACAAAAGCAATCAAACAGGTGAAAACACCAGGAGAGTCAAACAGTCGACTGTGTCCTGAAGTTGATCCCAGTATGCTTCAGCTTCACAAACGACCTACGTTTAGGTAATAGTCCTGAGCTCCACATCACTGAGGGGTGTTGGTTGGAAAACTGTTGAAGCACCAATGCAGGTTCTGTGAAAGAGATGGCAACCAGCCATCACGTACCGCTAAGGAAGTTCATAGGAAATAAGTGGTCAGTCTGCTTTTTGTAATGTCAGCAGTCATCTGCTCACACAGTATGCACTGACCTCCTTCAGTACTTTTCAATATGTTATATCTAAGGTGTGGTGATGAAACTGATTTTTAATCCCAATCACTGGGTAGTCAAAGGTCAGACTTAGCCTCAGAGCATCACGAACCGAGGTGGTTTAAATTTACGTCGTTTTCACACATGATAGTACAGAGGACTTGGTTCCATTGGGGGCTGAAACTGCAACAACGTTGCACTTTCATTTGGTTTGAGTTCGCTTTCGCACTACACTTTGTGAAACGAACCAAACTCTCTAAACAACATCACACTGTACCACCAGCAGCCGGTGAGTGTTCTGTTTGTTTTGCCTCCTCTTACCCATTATGAGCTGTGCTTTGCTCCACTTCCTACTTTTGGTCGGTAACTTGGTCTGCTTTGCTTTCACACCACAAACGCACCGCACCAGGGTTCACTTGGAGGCGAAACAAGATCCCCGTTTCCAAGCACACCAGAGTTGGCCTATTGGGTCGGCACTAAAGTTCAAATGAGCTTTCACACCACTCAAAATGCAGCAGACTACCCGAGGAAACAAACCAGGGTTTGTTTAAATCGGGCCAAACCGCTCTGGTGTGAAAGCGACTTTAGTGTCACAGCCAGGGAAACTTGAGCAAGGAAGCTAGTGTGGCAATAGAAAAATGTTTCCGATACATATTGTCACGGCATGTCTCTTGATTGGCTGTCCTTTATGACTGTCAGGCTAGGGGGTGGGCTTACCTAGTCAACGCCGGTGTGAATTTAATAAGGTGCTGAGCTGATGAATAGGAGAAAACAGCTGAGAGACGCCAAGAGACAAGTTGCCATGTGAGAGTTGACAAGTTGTGAGATGTGAGAAGACGACTGTGAGAAAACCACTTTTTCGCTGCTAAGTTTTGAGTGTGGTTAATTTAAATAAATGAAATGACGCCTAAGTACGGACATAAAGGATGCCACCACACCACAGGCAGAGCTGGCTGAAGTAATCCAGGTCTACATCTGAAAAGCACCGCCGGTCAACCCACTGTCCTTTTCCCATTAGTCTGGAGGCAAGACTAACTAAGTGCTGGCTGACCAAACCTTGGAAGTTCTAGACATTAAAGCCAAGTTCCTGAGATTGTGTTGCCATGATAATATAAAAACATTTTTACCTTTAATAAGAGGCATAGCTGAATTTACCGTTTTGCTTGTTGTTCGATGGACTGCTCTTGCTCTGAAGGTTCTAAGTTTGATCCCAAACCAAGAATCCAGTAAAATTGCGACAGTGGAGTAATAAATCTTAATTGAGTAAATGCTAAAAATGTTACAGGTCTGTCAAAATAATGCAAAAATGTATCTTCACTGCCATTATGAGTATAAGGTATTGTGATGGGTAAGCAGTATAAAGCGTTAAACCAATAATCCCAGGAGAAAACATTTAAAGAAAATATAATGGTTTTCCTTCCCACAGTTTCAACAATTAAATGTTAACTTCCAAGTAATGTGGATACATGAGAACAAAAGCAGTATAAAAGCATGACTAATTGGGCTTCATGGGAATAATCAACACAGTTGGAACTAATCTGTGACCAGACTGTTTGGTTGAGAATAACTAGTGTATAAAATACATTTGTACATGCAATAACAAGTAAGTTGTAGCAATTATGTGCGACCAAAGAATTTGCTCCCCCATATAAAAGTTAGGCTTTTGTAATTTGCCAAACAGTCATGTTTGGCATTGGAAAGGAGCACATAGCCTCAAAGGGAAAACTACAACCAGCCAAACAGCTCTCTTGTGAAGACAGGGCACGATGCGAAAGGTTTTGGTTTGGCAGAGCAGCAGGTGAGGCTGAGAGCTGGAAAGCCGAGCTGAATCCCGGCACGCCACTGCCTCCATCCTCATGCTGCATTAGGGGAACAACAGGCCTGCAGCAGTAAATCCTATCCCCAAGTCAGAGCAGCTCTCCATCCCTCATCCCTGCTTAAAATGGGATACCGCAATCCGTTCCCTCCCAGAATGACATGCTAATGCTGCACAAGGCTGAGCTGTTGCTGTTATCTGGTGTCACTAACACTGAGTTATGCTTCTGCAGGCTATACTGTATGCTCGGTTATTCTCCTCACAGAGAATGTCTAAACTTGCAAAATGCTGCAGGGTGGCAGTGAGTTGCTTTCCGCAGCAACCCATGATAACACTCAAGAAGTCATTTCTTCCTCAAGGCAAATGACCGACGATCATGGTCAAATGTTTACCCACTATGAGAATATAACATGACTGTGGCAGTTAGAGGCACTGTGATGGGAAAAACAGGGCATGTGTTAATTATCAATTGTCCAAATAAATTTAATTTCAAACCCTATTCAAGCATCTTTTAAATTGCTGGTTAATTTGATTACTGAGCAAATGTTGTACTGCCAGTAATGGATGCTTTGAAAAAGTCTTCAGGAAGTCCTAAGCCCACGCTTTGGCTGTGAGCTTGGGAAACAAGCCGCTTCTGGAACACCTCTAAGGTTTTTCTAAGAACACAAACTGGTTCTTTGTACCATAACTTTATTGGTCATAATTATAACAACAACCCACTGTGCATAACCAATTTTGAGCTTATTTCAGGCTCATGAGCTTAAAGAGGTAGGCTTGTGAAAATACCACAAAACTTAACCAGAACATTTGGTTGTATAATTGTTCCAACTTGTGGCAAATTCTTGCATATTGATTAAAACAGATAAATCTCAGGTGACGGAGTAAAAAGTATGCCTGAGCATGGATTGGGAAAGGTAAAATAAAGGCTTGGTACCAAATTGACTTTTATGATCTTTTTTCCATCAAGCTAATTTTCTCAACACACTTGTCAACAAAATACAGTCTGCTTTATTTCATGGTTATGTCACAAAATCAGATGTGACTGTGTTGGGGTTTCAATGGATGAAGGATTTATGCAGCATTACGTAGCTTAAGCTAGAAGTAATCACTACTGTATAAAACCTGCGACACATCTATAGATAAGCTGACAAACACAGATCAATTTGTTTAATGAAAGTCAATCTCCTACTCATCAAGTGGAGACTTTATCTGGAGCGTGGACACTAGTGTCAACGTCGAAGAGGCATCCCGTGTCTGTGCATAAATGTCTGTATCATATATACTAGAGGGTTAGATTTTGTTTGCATGAGCAAGGAGTGGATTTTTCCTGAAACTCTTTAATGCTTTAAATGACAAAAGCTAGAAAGGACTGAATATTATTTAAGTCTATAACCTGCATCATATTTAGTCTCAACAACAGTATATTATTGTTGGGCTGCACAGGAGGAAAAAAGTAACAACAAGAGCATTACTGACGTTGTAACTCCTGAGATGTGGGAGGAGGCAGGGAGATTTTCTAACATTTAAATGTTGGCAATCACGTTTTGATTTTGCCTGCGTTCATCACGACACTTCAGTGTTTTGAGGGTTAACACCGGTGATGTGTAATGGCGGTCTAGTGTTGAGAAAAAACCTCTTTATCCTCGAAGAGCTGCTTGTCCGTCAGCTCTTTTTCCTTTTTTAAATCAGTTCAAAGCTGCTCAGTGTGAAATTTCACTCCTATGTGAAAGGCGAAAGTTTCTACTAATATGAAAACTGGAAACATGCGCTCACTGGTGACACACAGCCTACCCGCTGTGGGAATTGAAAGATGAAAGCATGCATCTTAAAAATGATGATCAACGATAATTGCTTATTAAATTGATAGATGGATCATGACACCTGTGTCTCAGCTATAAGCAGTTCTTGTTAGTTGTGTCACAACTATCACTGGAGCACTTTGACATTGTAGAAAATCTGAAAACATGACAAGTCTCCAGTAAGTTAAGAAGCAACTTTTTCAATGATTTCCATGTTGATTTACACATGTTTAGGTGAACATACCAATATCCTTGCCAAGCTTAACTCACTTAGAATCTAAATAAATGTGTATCATGAGGTGTCTTGAAAATGGGCCATCTGGGCTCCTTGTGTACCAAACATCATAAATTTACAAACACACACTCATTTTTACTGCTGAAGAAAAACATTTGTCACTTGTCTGAGATCCTCCATCCGATGGAGAACAATTTACATCCCGCTTCCCTCTTGGCTTCCTGCGCTTTTGTTGTCTGTGCTTCTGCTCTGAGAGGCCATCCAGTTGTTATCTGTGGTTTGTTACTTTGGAGCCTGCATGTGACTGGGCGTCTGTGGTGCTCTGCTGTTTAGATCAGCTTTCTTTGGTCCTAATGAAGGGCCATGGAAATGTCAACACAACACTTAGCAGAGTTTTTCTTATGAGAGCTGATTTTGCCACAGCAGAGGAAAAGGCTGACCAGAGAAAATAACTTTTTTTGTTTTCTTTGAATTTAAGAAGGATGCTTTTTCATTAGTCTCTTAGGCATTTTCAATCCCATAATTTAACTGCTATAAATTTTTACAACTGTGGAAATTATGTGCAAATGCTTGCAACTTTGCTTTTGAGCAAAACTGTGTAACTGCCCTGTTTTCAAAACCTGTCACTGCTTGTCTTTCTTCTGTTCTTTCAGGGAACCACAGTTAGGCTATTTGACAACAATGCAAGTGTAATTATGTTAAATAGTTTAATAGCACTAATAAGCAAAAAGAGCCTTCTCCACCTCATCATTAAATCAATCACAGTACCAAAGCCCTCTTTGGCAGAAAGCTAAATGCTGTGATTAGAAAACAGTAAAGACATTTAATAGGTTATTAAGGGAGTGGGAGGTGAAATTAGCAAAGAAAGAACGAAGCAAATTCTTTCATTATATTTTCTCATTAGTGTCGTCACCTCTTTTGTTTTCTGTCCTCCTCCAAATCGAGTGCGTGCATGTCGAGCAAAAATAACCCTTTTAACTGTCAGTTGAATCAAAAAGTGATTTAAACTTTCTGTAAATATTGTGAAAAAAGAGAAACTCAACAACAACAAAAAATGATTGTAGGGCCCTATGATTTTTGTGATGCAAAAAACACAGACAGAATTGTGGAATTGGCCAATAAAAGTTGAATCTCATGTTAAAAGTGGAATTGCAGAGTTTGCCTTAATCTGACCAAAACTCTGGTTTAGGGTGAAGTGAAAAGTTGTCAGATGATAATGTTCCAGTGGGACCTTATGTGTGTGGAATAGCCCTGCATCATTTCACATCAATGTTTGACAAGGCCATCGCAATTCTAAATTGACCCTTTAAGTTCAGAACAGAGCAATACCCAAATGGCCATTCCTAAGAATTCTGATACAGACTTGTTAACAGACATGCATTTGTTTTGTATTTTAGGGCACCATGATGGGTTAACAGATGTGTTTACAGTCTTTTCTTTAAGAGTTGAAGCACTTGATGAAATAGCGCAATAGTGTTGCATCAATAAATTTACTGTTATAACTTATTAAGTTGCTGAAAAAATAATATAATAATTAGACAGAATTTGGAAAAATAGAAAATAAAACAGATTTCATAAAACTTTAAGAAAACTGGGACTATTCTGTACAAAATACTGATGATGATGATCCGAGGACACCAAACATTGCTCATGATGGCTGTACCACTGGTGTGTGAATGTGTGTGTATGAGTTCCTGAGAGCAGGTTGGCTCTTTGCAGAGAAGCCACCTGTGTGTGAATGTGTGTGTGAATAGGTGAATGCTGACTTGTGTTGTAAAAGCACTTTGAGCAGTGGACTAGAAAAGCACGATATTAATACAGTCCATATATTATATTTGAACTTTCTCTGTTTCAGTTTGACACACACGGTGGACATCTGCACTCTCCTAACCGCACTCTACTCTGTTCAGAGTGCTTTAACATCTCTCAGCTCATTCTTTTGGTTTTAGTTAAATGTTTTAGTAACTTTGAGAGGAAGCTGGACTCACAAGATGATAATATAACTCAAATCCATCTTGCCATGCTCCAAGCTATCCATTTCCAGCTGTTAAACTAATCGGCTCTATTCTTGAGGAAGCACTGGCATCAGCTATCGGCATATTTTATGTGTATGATGCAGCAAGAAGCAACTGTTCCCTTAGAAAACAACAATTGTGTCTGCAGACATGGAAAACATAAATGCTGCTATAAAATTATTTCTATCAGAAATGGAGAGTATGTCCTCATTAAAACAAAAGCAAAGAACGACACTGAAGGCTTTCTTTGATGGAAAAGATGTCTCCGCTCTTCTCCTGTCTAACTTCAGTAAAAGTTTGATTTACTAGCTGGCTCTGCTGGCCATAAGGAGTGTTGATCCTACTGGTCGAGATCAGACGGCGACAGACAGATGGCGTATCCAATCACCTGCCAAGTATTTTTTCAAAGTGCTTGCCCTTTTCCAAATGGTTTCCAGTGGGGCCTTTCCAGATGGCTATTGGTTACAACCATCAGGTGCAGTCAGGTTACAGTTTTAGTCCAATTTCTCTTTTCATGAGCCCTAATTCCTTCCAATCCAGGAAGCTGTTTTCAGTAAAAGAGCTCTGATAGGGTCAAAAGCAAAGATTATCACAAATAGTATAATCTCGCACCAATTTCCTCTTAAACGTGGGACCCCACAAGGGTGTAATTTGAGCACCTTGCTCTTTATTTTACTATTAGAACCCCTGGCCATTTCAATTAGGAATAACTATAATATTAAAGGTGTTGCATCCCCAGTAACAGAAATAAAACTAAGCCTTTTTGCAAATGATATATTGTTAACAGTATCTGATCCACTTACGTCCCTTAAATATGTTTTTGAAACAGTGGATGATTTTGGCTCTATTTGGGGTTATAAAGTTAACTGGGAAAAATCCAAAGCACTTCCTTTAAATGTTTACTGCCTTAATTCACATATTATTGACTTACCATTCAAATGGTCTCCTGAGGGAATGTATTATCTTGGTGTAATTTTAAAATCAAATCCTCAAGACATCGCTCAAATTAATTTGAAAAACCTTATCAAAGATTTCAAGGTGGATATGGATAGGTGGAAAAGCCTCCCACTGACTATCTGGGGTCGAATAGATATTATCAAAATGAATGTCCTCCTGAGGATAAGCTTCCTTTTGGCTGCCATTCCTCTTCCCCTCGATAAAAAGTTTTTTTAAGAATTTGAAGCGCTCTTCAGAAACTTTATTTGGAACAAGACCCCTCGGGTCAGTATTAAAAACTTGTACATGGAAAGAGGATTGGGGGGCCTGGGCCTCCTAAATGTGTATAAATATTAAATAGCATTTAATGTCAGATATCCCTTAAAATGGGGCTACGGGGCTGAATCTAGAGACACTAGCTGGGAAAGCATTGAACGGGAAGTCTTAGATATGCAAAAAGATACATTTTCATTACTAGGGATGTGGTACACGCCCGTATGTAAAAAAATAGATAATCCTTTGATTCGCTTTTCTTGCTCTATGGCGAAAAAGATTCAGGATATGATCTATTACAAAGTTAACAACTCCCCAAATGTCACTTTGTGGAACAATTATAAGTTTACGTTAAACGGCAAACCTCTCAACGATCTTTGGGAAAGTAAAGGTATAAGAACGATTGGTGACTTGATAAATCCCAGGGACAGAAAACTAAAATCTTTTGCCAAACTTTCAGATTCATATAGAATTGATGACAAGGACGACCTAACTTATATGCAAATAAGATCTCAGCTGGCTAATTACTTTGGGGAAGTGTTAAAAATACCTACAGCGACAGAGGTGGAAATTTTATTGGAATCAATGGTCAAGCAGAAACACAAGATTGTTTCTAAACTTTATAAAATGTTAAATGGCCCAACCGGAAACAATTGGAGTGCAGCCCAAATAAATTGGGAAACTGATTTGGGCAGACCATTGGGAATGGAAAAATGGAGTCATATTTGGAAAACCTACATAAAATATCAAAATCAGTAAAGAACAAAATGATAAATTATAATATAATACACAGAATATATTTTACTCCTGTTCGACTGCATAGTATGAACCCCTCTGTCTCTGATCTCTGTTGGGACTGCCAACAAGAAAAAGGTACATTTTACCGTATGTTTCGGGCTTGTCCTAAAATAAAACTGTTCTGGGAAAGTGTTATTCAGATTCTGGGTGGAATTACTGATATTCACATTGTTTGTGACCCTGAATTATGGTTGTTGTATTATATGGAAAAGGGATCATGGCCCAAATACAAAGAACAAATTATAAGAACTGGCTGTATGACGGCCAAAAGACTCATCGCTACTAACTGGAGGGACGCAAACCAATTGGAAATTGGCTGATGGCTACAAACTTTTTTGGAAACTGTTTCAATGGAGGGATCTGCCTCGAATCTTTTGGAAACGCGAAATTAGCAGCTCTTACGGAGAGAAATAACTACTTTGATACGCAGTTTACCCGCATTTCAGAGGGCCCTTAAGGATCCCCATTAACCTGGTGAGGTTTGAAATCTTGAAACCAGACTGTTCATTCCTGGACTACAAATGTTTATAAACTGTATTCGCACTCCTAACGATCTAATGAGCCAATACAATCTCTGTACAATTTCCCTCTTGTTTTAATTATTTTTTTCTTTTTACTTTTCTTTTTTTTTCTTTTCTCCCTCCTTCTCACTTTTATTTTGTACCTAAAAGCTATTGGTAACCATGATTACTCTGACCATGTATTATGAAGTCTTGACTTTCTAGAAAAAAAAGAGCTCTGATAGGGTCAAGGTTTAAGTTTATTCCTATTCCAAAGAAAATCTGGATCGCAGCAGGCATCAAAAAAACGACAATTAACACGAAGACATGTAACGATCAGGAAAAATGAAATTAATAAATATATACAATAAATCCAGGAGTAAACCGTCAGCTCAAGAGAATAAAACAGACACGTCCATTACCATACACTGAACTAAAGGCAACAAAACCAAAGACAACAGTACAAGATCTAGAAATATGATGCACAGCAAGTAAAGTGCAGAATCAGTTCAGTAAAATGTTGTGCAGTGATGGTAGCCTACATAAGATAGAGTGAAAATTAATATTACACTTCTAATTATAAATGTGAAAGCTGAGGGGGGAAAATAAATCATATAAGGACATATGAGTGTGCAAGACAGAGCTAGAAAGGTTCATGTACGCCCCCTGAACAGCCCAATCAGCAGGAAAGTGAGGCTGGCGGCGGAGGAACCAGATATTTATCTCTATGTACATATGCTGATTACTTGGGAAAGTGTAAAACTACAGTCATATATGTGCCTCCTTGTGTGTGAGTGCACAAATTAAACAAGACAAGGTCCCATTCATGGAGCAACTCAGTGCTACCAGGATTTTTAAAAAAAATCTACAGAAAATCTGTTCAACACGAGCTTGCTGTCATTAGTTTACTGCATCCTGATTCTTGGTCCTCAAGTTCAAACTCTTACTGTGCGTGTATATCTAGATTCCCACTTGTGTCTTATTACAGCTGTGTGTCTCCTGCCATGTGAAGGTGAGGAAAGATGCAGGACAGATGCAGGGGATCTTCACTGTAAGTAATACACTTGAACTATCACCTCACAGACTCTGTGGTCAAGCCTGCTGACACCAAGATGCTGAGCGTTGTCACTTCTTCCGTCTTTCTCTATGGTGCCATCATTAGGCAGCAACATCACTCAGACCAGTACAGGAGGAGCCTTTGATTCTGCCGTTTGCTCCTGAGCTCTGAGAAGAAACTGGCAGATTAACAAGATCAGGGAGGTGAGGAGGAACTGAGAGCTGTCTGCACTGGCGGTTTGATGGAGAGCAAACAAACTGCTGCATGTGGATTCTCACTAAAAGCGTGGTTCAGAGCTTTGACACCACACTTCAAAGCAGGACGACATGATTGCAACTATGGCTTTATGAATAATTTCTGGTGTAATTATTCACAATCCTCAATGTCAGCGTGTCAGTGATCAAAACTACATAGCTCACTTTGGCATCTGATTTGAGGTCAGTCTTCTTTTATTATTCATTTTCAGGATCCAAATGCCTCTCCACACAATGAAGAATTAATGTAAGTACCGGGATATGTGTGTCTGTGTGTGTGTGGTTTCACATGCAGTAAAGGAAGTCTTGAGATCCTCATGTAGAAGTAAAGTAACTTCTGAGGACTTGCAAGAGCACCAAACAAATTAAGAGAAATTAAGTTGTTTTGAGTCAATGCAATTACACTTTAAATAAAATATAGACCCTTTTCAGGTCAGGCAATGCAGCAACCCCACAAGATCTTCCGTTCATTTTAAAGTCGCAGGAAGCTCCACAAAGTCCTAATATGACATCACACTCCTGTGACCAATCAGCTGATTGGCCTATCTGACCAATAAGTGCTGAACAGTCCTATCATGAGGGAGTACAAAGACGCTAGTCTGCATTTGACACACACACCAACGCACAAACTTGTGGTAATCGCCACAGCATCTGATGTGGTCTGAATACGACAGATCGCTGCACCCAGCTTTTATTTTGAAAGTAGTACTTCACTTCCTGATCACATTTAACAATTGAAACTCTGCTCCAAATGGATTCTGGCTGCCAAAAGTGAATTTTAAGAGCATGAGCATCCCTCATTGTGGCACATATGTAGTTACACAATCGTTCAAATCATCTCATCTCATTGTGCTTGCAATTTTTTCCTTCCTCTCACACGAAATAAACTCTGCTCTTACAAATCAGTACCTCTGGACTCTCAAAGGCCGACGTCCAGACAGAGTATCAGTTGGATTGGTTCCATGCTCTCTCACATCTTTCATTATCACTTAACTGTAGTAGTAAAGTATCAGTTTAGGGAGTGGAATCATCCTGTAGCAAACAAACACACAGGAACTTACACAAATACATATGTACACACAAGCAGATACCTTACAAAATAAACAAGGATTTCACATTGTCTGTACTCAGACAGGCATAAAATAAACACGTATGTGTACAGAGAATGTTAAACAAATTAACGGAAAAGATTGTAAATAAAGATATGGAACTCTGTCCCTCTCTCTCCGTCTCTCTTACACACACACACACACACACACATACACATACGGGGCTGTTTTACATTCAGGACTCAATCAGTTGTTTGAACTAAGCCTGCTGTAAGTGAGCCAGAACCAGACTGCCACACGCTTCCAGGGCAACAATGGCAGCCAGCCCGGGGGAGGTGAAGGGGGAGATGTGGAGCCCCCCACCAGCCTGCAGCTGCCCTGAGGTCTGCAGTGTTATGCAATAACTTGGCATCAAGGTTCAAGTGCCTTTTTATTGATAGCCAAAGCCCTTTGAAAAGGTCCCATCAGAGCCTGAGAATCACCTAGTGACTAGTCTGAGAGATGAAAGAATAATATGCACTGACTGGCATTTTGGCCGTGCAGTTCTGACTTCAATAAAAAAAAGGGAAGGGGGGGGACTGCAGCATTATCATACAAGCTTTCTCTCTGCTGGTTGAAATGGCTACTGTGGGGTTGACAAATGCCCACATTTAAAAGTCAGTAAACGCAGTAACCCAGTGCAATAGTGATGCAAGTATGCTCGACGCAAGAAGTATGGCTCAATTTCTCTCTCTGCAACATGTTCAAACACTTATTTTTGCTCAGTGAACAACTATTCTACTCTTATCAGGAGGTTTTTTCTAAACTCAGCTGCCTGATGCGGCTGAAAATGACACGATCGGAGTAGTGAGAGGGAAGTGTAACAGTAAAGTTATAGAACAAAACAATAAGCTGAAAGAGAGCCACGGGCGACTCAAAAAGCCTTTTAGTTCTTTGAAGAGACGTCCCTGGAACTAAAAGTTCTTTGGACTTTTGATGAAAATGCACCTATAGTCCATCGTTATAAAACCAATATTGTTTATGGTCACTTCAAAGAAATAAATCATAAAGGCTGACAGTCACTACAAGCACATCAGCTGTAACTTAAGGATGCACGATACTGGACGTTTTTGGCTGATTTCCAATATACCAATATTTTACAACTCATTTGGCCGATAATCAATACCAATACCAATATATATGTACTTTTTCCCCCACACCAAATTGCAGAAACTGTCTCTTCTGTAGTGGAATTCACATACACTATTATTATGCATACTTCTACCGTGTTGTCCCACTGCCAAATGCAGGCATAAAACACAAAACACACGCTTCCTTGTACAAAAGAAGAAAAATACTTGAACTTATCGTATGTAAAACATGTTATATTTATTTCTGACAATTGCTTTTCAACAAAACAAGTAAGATACATTTTGCTTAAAACTAGATGACACTCTCCCCTGAGACAGTCATAACAACAATCACAACCAGGGCAGATTTGGCCAGTTTCACGGGTGACGAAGTAAGTAAAAATAACGTTTGTTCACAGGGAACATGTGAAACATGGTTTCCACTCGGGCATTTAATCAAGAAAACAGAAGCCTATTATTTTATCATTTATCATATTGGCGGATATCAGCATGCTGGCCGATATCCAGTAATTGATTATAAAGCCAACATCAGCCAGTACCTGCAATGTCCTGATAATATCGCACACCTACTGCAACCTTCACCCAAAACACATTTTGCATGGTGGTTTTTCTGTTGTTTCACTCAAAAGAACAAGTTGGAACCCTATAGTTAGATTCTGCCGTGTCAACAGGCAGTGCTAAACGCCCTAAAAAATAAAAAAATAAAAATAAATCTTTTAGTCTGAAGTTGTGTTTTAACTGACTGTAACAAAATATGGTCAATTTCACTTTGACTGAGATGAGAGGTTTTTTAAAGTATTTTTAGTCATTATTCCCTTGGTTTTTATTACATGTTACTAAAGAGCTTCAGGAGTCAAAGTCTCACACTGCAGTCACACACACACACACACACACACACACACTCGACCTGACCTACATACTGCACTGGCTACTCTTTGTTCATCATGGCCAGCAGCAAACTGTGAAGCTCCACATCGACTCTCACTGCAGCAGGCTGGCTTCTCTCATTCATAAAAAACATCACCACGCTGCACTCAAAAACACTCACATGTGAACGTCGTAAATTGCTGAACTTGACACACGGAACATTCTTGGTGTAACACATCTGCGGTCACAACCAGATCCAACACCATGTGTGTTTAGCTGGAATAGTCTGAAGATGAAACATTAGCCTGCCTCACTGGGATCGTTTTTATAAAAGAGTTTCATAAGTTACTGTCTGTGTCACAGGAATATCCAGTGGAAAATGGGCTATCTGCATCTAACCATTATTTTCCATTATTGAGTACTGCACGAGGAGTGATTGATAAATTTGTGGTCTGATGTAAACTAATACTTTGTTAACACAAACATCTGTCCTTTATGCTCCTTCATTCTTTAAAAGTTGTTACTTTAGTTTTAATAGTTTTGCCTTTTTGGCTGTGAAAATGTTGGTACTTGACATTCTTGGCATGAAACTCAAAAATCAATTGGCTTGAACAAATCCAACAAATTCTACCTTTAAGTTTAATTGTCTTTGCATTATATTAATATGACGTGAGGGCCAGTTGGCTTTGCACAGAATGGACGGCAGAAATGTCCTCAGAGGGAAACTTTTTAGTCTTTTTGACACAAGTCTCTCTCTTTATATCAATTACAGATATAATGTGAAACCCAATATATTTTTTTTTTATGTTCTCGGTGTCTCTGAGATGCAGCTTCCAAATCTCCTTTTCCTACTGGAGCCAATAACTGGTTCCAGGAAGAACTGCAAACATGTTTCCCATTGCACCCCAGGTGAGTCAACACCATGTTTGTTTTGAGAGGATCTTCTGCCTCTAGTGGACAAAAACGGTCTTGTTTTTGAAAACTACACAATATTAAATAAAACATATGTTCTGATGTGAACAACCTTTGAGTCCCAGCAAGTGTTGTTTTTTTGTGATGCAATGCATCCTGGTACATGCACTGCACTGCAAGAACGTCTGTGTGAGCAGGACAACTCAGCTTTCTCTGTCAGTGTAGCACAAACTGAGGAATTTATTGATTCACTTGACAACATTTACCATCAGCATTGATTGGACATCTACATGAAAAGAGGTGGATTTTCCCTCTAAGTTAAGAACGTGTGTACTTTTGTCAACTCTGATTATGCAGCTCTTGCTACATGCACATGCAGTTCAAGTCTTTGAGTGATTACGCAGGAAATTTGAAGATACAAACTTTTGTGGTATTTCTATTTTGGGTAATTGAAAATTGCAGGTCAGCTCTGTCGGAGAAAAGGTTTCTGACTTTGAATGTGGCAGAGAAAGACGACTTGGGACCATGACTACACAGCAACTCAGTTCTTCTATCTTACGTCACTGTCAATTAGCCGTTGCACAGTGCAGATTATGATCTCGAACGATTTTTTGTTTGATCTGAACAAATGAAAAGAAGCCAACACAGTGGAAGAATAAGACTTTCCATCCTTTTGTGTTGTAGGTTTGATGTCTCCGCCCTTCGACAGCTGTGGGGGAAGGCATTATGTTCAGGTTGTTTGTCTATACATCTGTCTGCTCCATTCTTGTGAACATGATATCTAAGGTCGCTTTGAGAAAATTTCTTCAAATTAGGAACAAACGTCCAATTGGACTCAAGGATGAACGGGATATATTTTGGTGGCCAAAGGTATTTTAAAAGCTAAGAAAGCGAGTTTCTCAAGGGAAATTATTCACTAAGATCATACATGTCAGTGTATTGATTACGTCACATCTTTCTGATAACTTTCATTTAGCTAAAAACAAACCAACATAGTACCTTTGCATCAAATTCTTTCTAAGTATTCAATATATGCAGTATGTATCATGAGTCTGGAGCACCATGGACGTAAACTGACACTGTTGGTGAACACATGCAACCATGATCCAGTAATTCCAGTTAATCATGTCACAACACTGTCTTTGCCACTGCCAGTATTCATTAATTAGTTTACAAAAGTGTGAAGTATTCTCATCTTACATGTTCAGCTGTATTACTTTTAAAAACGCTGACCAAAGAGAATATTTATTGTCTCGTCTTCGAACTGCAGCCTTGACTTTTGTCACACGGGCTTACTAAAGCGAAAAAGGCCTGCAGCTCATTTAGATCTTGACCTATATTTTTTATTCTTCAAAACACTTTTATCTGGATACACATTTTAGAAAGATTCTTGATACCAGACGATGAATTTCACTCCAAATGCAGCACTCCAACAATGAAACTAAGTCTGTCAAAACTCCAAATGCACAGATGGATTTTACCACCACCAGCTGTTATTGTTTGAGAAGTTGTCACATGTTAGTTTGTTGTGTCACTCTTAGAAAGATAAACCTTACATTTGATACATGGGGAAATTACATGATTATCTGTACACATTAAACTCCACTGGGGCAGCCATTTCTTATTTATTTTTTTAAATTTATGTTAATGTGGGCACATATAACAGACAACAGCTTTTGTCGCCTGTTAGTAATGTAGTTCCTTCCAACACCGTGCTGGTCATTTGACAGCAGAGTGCAAACACTTCAGTCTTTTCAAATCTATCCAAAAGCAAAGCAAAGTCATGTTATACACTTTGTTTCAATCCTACTACTGCTATTCCCTTTGTGGATAAAAAAAAAAAGGAGCGCTGAAAT
>JAQLOL010000015.1:2993042-3009548 GCA_029783665.1 Naso thynnoides | reverse complement strand
AAACCCCCCCCCCCCCCCCCCCCAAAAAAAAAAAAAAAAAAATTAATCTCTCCATCCCTCACCCAGACTGACCACTTCCCCACTCTACATCACCCTCTTGTGGCTTTACAAGGTCTGATGAGGTCTGAAGATGAGCTTCCCTCCTTCACAGTATAAACTAAAGTTTTTAAGTGATCCATAAACTGCTGTTTAGCCTGATGCTGTGACTCACAGACGGAGGTTCTGACTCTCCTGCAGCTTTTAATCCCCATAGAGCTATACACACTCAAGATACTCAAAGTCACTCGTCATTTGTCACTGAAACTCAAGTGCTTTAGTTTCGGTGCAGTCTTATTTTGTCATATCAGCCGCTGGACAATGTGAAATTTCAAATTAAGCTTCATAACGTCCAGAACACAAATCCTGCATCTCCGTCTGCAGTGCATCTGCGTCAATAAGCTGCTGCGTCTCCCTCTCTGTTGTTGTCCACACTGCTCCACTGCTGCTTCCGCCAGCCCTGTCTTGCTTCATAAAGTTATACTTTGATACTTTGATTGAGTTTAGACAGAAAACCATGTGCCGTGTGTGTGAGAGAGAGGGACGGAGGGTGGGGGAAGGGGGAGGAAAGCCGCATGCAACTCGACCTTTGTTACGCTGCAAGGATTAAATGCAAAGTTTATTACTTATGATGCATCCCTTTCTCTCTGAACAGCTTGTGGAAATTATATTTTATAATTCTTCATATAATAAACTAACAAAATTCGTTTAAGAAAGTCATTTGGTGCTTTAAAAGTCATGATATTACACTGAGACAGATTCCATGTTCTGTTCCCGCTCAGACGCTGCGGGTGTGTCCTGCAAAAGGCTGCGCTATGCACATGTGTTAGATAAAGTCAGCCTAATAAAGTCGACGATCGCTCTAAGTTTAAAAGCAAAACTATAAAAAAAACAATTCTACCTCTCTCTCTCCCAGTCTCTCCCACCCCCTTCTCTCTCTCTCTCTCTCTCTCTTTCTGTGTGTGTCTGTCCTCCACAGTGAATGTTTCCAGTCACTTCCCACCAATTCACTGCTTTGGGTCATTTATCCTAAAATAAAAGCCAGAACCAAGTTGAAGTATGGTCTGTTTTACACAACAAGATCCTTCAAATGTTCACGATTAAATCTTTAAATGAAGGGCTTCTTTGTGAAAGATAACACCTGGAATGTTGAAACTACAGTGAATGTTGTTGGTGTGATGTCAAGATGACTGTCAACAGGTTATTTCTTTCTCTATTTTAGCAGAAAACCGCACACGCCTCACAGAAAAAATAGGCGAGCCTCCTGAGCTGATCTGTTGCATCTCTGTCTGTTTTAATGGATGCCGAAAGAAAAAAAGTAGACGTGCTGCCAACGCAGACGCAGGATGTACATAATGTTTGAAAATATAAATGTAGCTTTCTTTCCTTTAATCAGCTATGAGGATTTTTTAAATTTTTTGTTCACTCTGGTGGCTGTTGTTGAAAAGAGCGACATGAGCACTACTGCCTAATCTGGCTGAGACTTGCGTTTGTTTTGGAAATGAGTCTAAAAATAAAGATACAACATACTCAAAATACTTGGAAAAAAATCTACAGTAAGCATAGCAGTCAACTGAATAATCTAATTGTGGCTGTGTAGGACGATCACTTGTAATATGACAAAAGCAAATTAAACTTTGTTTTGGTAACGTCGCCATCAAAAAAAAACTTAAATTACATGTAATGCGACAGCTAACAGATTACATTGCTCAGTAACAGTAATGTTGTTGAGCTAAGGCTAAAATTATTAATATTCCTTGGTAATGTTATGTCTTCGTATTATAAGCTAACAGCTTGATAACTTATAGCTCAGTAGGAACGTCAACATAAAATGTTACATTATCAGGCTGTGAGTTCAACATACTGCAATAAAATTATTTTAGAAAATATGGCAGGTATTAAGAATAACTATATATGGTCAAAGAAATGTGCTGTAAGGTCTCATTTGCTTATGTAGGTAATATCTGCACAGTATTTAATTTAGACAGTTTGACAACCAGGTGTGTGTGTTTAAGTTTCGAGAACTGGATTTTTAGTTTTTGATTTTGATCCCTTTGTCCAGCATTTGAGGAAAAATATTAACCATCAATGAAGAACTGGGGGAACAACTAGCACTATCTGAACATCAGCTCAAAATCACACTATTATATAAAAAGGTTACAGGGCTTGGGGAGCTGTGTTCCTGGGAATTATCTTTGAGGTTGGCCTGCTCCTGCTCTGCTTCCTTTTCCACAGCCACATAGCAAAAAAAAAGAGGGAATGAAATAAGAAAAAGCAGCCAGAAGTGCAGAGGGAGAATATTTGTTCAATGGAGAGGAACAGTTGGGGAAATTAACTTCAGGCAGGTGGAGAGGAAGTGTCAGAAAAAGGAATTCATGTTTCACACCAAAGCTCAAAGGTGAGATAGTAAAAGATTTGTGGAACAGACTCAAAGTTTGACCATAAACTTTCGACAGGAGTGAAGGAAAATGTTACGTGCTATGATGTGTTTTTGTACCAGCGTAGCCGTCGTTTGTCTCACTTTTCTCAGCTTGGGTTGCTGAGCTACTGCTGCTTTTGAGCTTGAGTTTCAAGCACGGGGTGGTGATATGCTCACAATTAATATGACACAAAAGCACTTTTTGTGATGCTAATGGTGACAAATAAAAGGGACAATCCAATGTAAAATGTTTTGGTGAGGTGTGTTTCACCACAAGCCTCCAGAACACATCAGTGCTCCTCGTCATAGATTCTCCAAGTCTCTGAACACTAATGGAGGGATGAAAGATGTTTTCTCTTTTTCTGTTTTCGGCTATTGTGTCGCTCTAAATCTCAAACAGTTGCTAAGCGTGGTTGAGATCTGGTGACAGTGAAGACCATTACATATATGTCACATCATGTCACATATACATTAAGTCACCATCATGTTATAATATTAATTCATTTAGCTATAAAACTAATTATGAGGTTCTTAAATTTATCCTCAAGGCTCTTGCTGCTCCCTCCGAATCTTCTTCATGACGCTGCGTGTTCATAAATTTTGATAATCTGGTCATGGATCTCCACCTCCCATCCAGCCTCCAGCGAGTCATACACGAGACGTCGCCTTTATTACCTGATCTATCGCTACGCATTCAACCAATGCTTGACTCTTCTTGCCAGTCAGCTGTCACTCTGTCTGTTATAATCTAGTGTGTGATGGGAAAAGTCCAGAGGAAGTAAACTGTGCAGCATCCTCAGCAGAGTGTCTCTGTTTGCAGCTACTGACAGCCTGTCACAGCAGGGCCGGTCCCAGACATTTTGGGGCCCTGGGTGAGATCAGGATTTGGGGCCCCCAAACTGCTCCTGGCATCAGTTAAACCATCATTACATGTTGTCAGTTGGATTTTGTTTTAACAGCAAATATAAAAACAAATTTGTGGTTTCACTTTTTAATACTTCCTAATTTAAATGTGATAAATGCACATTTTTTTAAGCTTACATGATTCGTTTTCCCTGCTGGGAGTTTGAGACAAGGGCAAATATGTAATTTGAAGTCAAATTAAAAATCGCCTTAAAAATTAATCACACAAAATCACACAAGAAGGAGAACTTTTCATAAAGTTATTAGCAAAGCTGTTGGGCTGCTGAAGATGATTACAGAAAATAATCACAGCTATTTTTTTTTCTTTTCAGTTTCGGAATAGTTTTACTATTGTGCAAGTAAAAGGTATTAGCCTCTTGTGTGTTTGTGTGTGTAATCATTGGTTTTGATAGGCAACACTACAGTTCCTATACCAGTACCAACCAGTGTTGGCTACCATAACTATAAATTAAGGCTCTTTATGGCATGAAATCATAAATGTGGAACGGCTCAGCTTCCAGGGAGGGTTGCATCCACTCTAGACTTCCTCAATTTCTGTCTCCACCAATGTCAAAATCAAACCTATGGCCTCAATAATAATCATGTTATACTAGCATCACATTATGATGGAGCCAGTGTAAGACCTTTACCGACTTCTCATTTATCAAATGTTCCAAAAAAACCAAAAAAAATCTTGATGTCAGATTTCAAGAAAAATGCAACATGATAGAGAAGTATAAAGAAGAAATAGGATAAAATAAAGAGGGAAAAGGCATGAAAGGGACTTCCAAAAAGGGTTTAAGTACATATTATTTTCAATGATGTCACATCAATGATGTCAAGTAAAGTCTGATGCTCACGGAATTCTAAGCATGGACAGAGACTGTACTTCACTTCCCTTATTTTCTCCACATGCTCAATCCAGGATCATCTGGATTATGCTATGAAAACCCATTCTGAATCAAAATTAGATCTTGTATTTCTCCCAGTTTACACGACAAATGTCAGTAACAACTCTGTGCTTTTAGATAATCCTTCATTCTCCAGGGTCCCAGACAAACAGAGCGTTGGGGACACGGACTACTGCTTGCTCAGTGGCATGCATGGACTGAGAGAGGAGGAAATCTGATAGGGAAAGGGTTGTGACCCGTGCCAGACATCCACACACACAAACACACACGTATCGATAGTGTGTAAATAGTTACTGAAGGGCTATCTCACAGCGACTGCATTCTGCCGCAGCTCTCTGAATTAGCTTACAGTTCAAGGCTCATCCCATCCCATTGGAGATAACAAACCTGAATTTCCAATTTCCTACCTATCTTTTTGTTCTGTGTTCCCCGGTGCATCTCTCTTTCTGTCCTGCTTCCAATCCAGTTAACTAACTCAAAGTTCAGGCAGTGAATGCTAATAAATGCGGCTAAAAGAATGAGTAATTTGATTCTGATCAAAAACAAACAAGCTCTGGAGAGCAGCAAGCTCATGTTTTTGAACTGTTCTCTTTTCATGACAAGACCAAAATCAGAATCAAAGCAATGCGGACTCTGAAGCATGTGTCTTTGGTGTGTTATCTCATCAGTTCAAACAAGCTGAACACTGCCATGGTCTAATTTCAACATGAGGCTGATAGAAATCAGCACACTGGTGGCATGTTAGTGCTTTGCAGCCTGACCGCACAGATTCATTCCAACCTGTACACACTGGAACCACAAGCTGCAGCGGTACACACACATGCCAACAAACACCCAGAGGCAGCGGCTTTTCATAAAGGGCACCTTGAACAAAAACCACTGTGAGTCACCGTCAAAGAAGAAAAACAACCAACTCGTAAAGTGCACCATCAATTTTCTCTGTTTTGCACCTGAGAACAAATAAAAGTGTCATCATGACAGCAGCACCTGCACATTAATGCTGCACTTCACTTGTCTAATACATGTGTTTAGCAATATGACAGATTGACCTTGCCTCCAATTCAAAAAGGGAAGTAATTATGCCAGAAAAACCAGAAGCGCTCGTCTCCCTTCCAAGCCCTGTTGATTAATTGCATCCGTGTCTAGCACAGTTCAGTGCGGATTGGATTTACAGCAGCCTAATTGATGGCTGAACTCCTACTGCGAGACAAACGTCAAGACAGGATTTCCTTCTGAGCTGTAAATGTGAAGATTCGCAGCGTATGAGGACAGAGAGTTGTATGGAATACCAGCCAAACCATCGGCGGGTAAAATAAGCACAAGATTTGTGGAGATTTGTGAGAGGTGAATCTCAGGTCCCAGCTTCCTCTGAGCAGCTCTCAGATTGGAATACAGATTGAAGATGGAGTTGAGTGAGAGAAGAGTGAAGTCGGTTGGTTTAATGGAGGACAATGGCTCCATAGAGTGTGAACAAAGAGTCTTTCACACACCTTGAATGTGCTTACTGAGTTGAGATGACATCATGAATTAGTAGAGAAACATAGGTGAGGATTGAAGGATAAGGGGTTGGGGTGAGAGGAAGGGGGTCGTATGGGCCAATAAAGGAGAGAACGAAGGAGAAAAGGGGAGGTTGTGTTTGCCTTTAGGGTCTCGTTGACACAATCCGATAGCAGCAGGCGGGATAACTTGTATGGACATGGAACACCCTGAGGGTCTGACATGTGTTCCTACTGAGGAGATGGCATTCAGGTGAAAAACTGCGGTGGGGAAAAAACAAATAAATGGAGATGCACAGATAGCATCTAATGTAGGCGTGCTATCACCTTCCTGGAAGCTTTTAGCTGCATTCTAAAGCCTGGCTCACACTGCAGGATTCACACTACAAGATTTGAAAATAATGATCCAGCACACATTACAGGATTTCAACCAGATTATCAAACCAGAGAGAGCAACACACTATCTCACGTGATGCTACGTCATCTCACGAGGAAGCGAATGTAAACAAAATTGAGACTAGCTCGGGGTTGCTGGCTGATGCGATTTCTTACGGCAAGAAAAGACAAAAGCAAAAGTCAAAACGAGTCTGAATGAGAAAGTGGTTGAGGAGATGCGGTCAACACCGGTTGTCCATTCTTCAATGAGAACTGTAGGTGAAATTTGACCTGTCAGTTTTATCCGTCAACAGTAGCATGCTAGCTAAGATTAGCCTCAACGGCCAGGATGTTTACTGACGATTTCTGGTTCCACATAGACGGCTCTCTCTGATTGGCTATTGTCACCTTCAATGAAAATGAGTGTCGTAATCATCCGGATAAATGTCAGACATTTTTTAAAAGTTATCTTGGCGGCCCCGACGAGTCTGTGAGCCGTTCATGGGGGTTACGATTGATCTGTAACTCGCTCACACTACAAGATAATCCTGGCCAAACATCGGGGCCGACCAAGGTCCCAGTTCAGATTTCTCCGTCGATTGTCAGGGCTCAATCAGGGTCAAATCAGCCCACGAATCCTGTAGTGTGAGCCAGGCTTGAGCGAAAATAGGGTTAAGAAAATATCTCTTCTCTCTTATGATCTGTTTTTAAAGTTTTTTGATCCAATGGGTTGCTTGGCTTCGACTTCTAAAGTTCATGTACTTTGTTATTTTCAGATGAAGAAAATCCTCACTCTGCCTTGCCAATGCAGCCTGCTGCTGTGGAGTTGTAAATCGTGGTCACCCACTTATGGACAGTAAGAAAATGTTAAGGTCTTCCAACTGCAAGCTTGCAAGCCAATTATGGCTGATGCATTAACAGAACACTTTCAAATGTTGTGCGTCATTGCAAGTTATACAATAACAGAGCAGTACAGTGATCCTTGGAATTCAGTCCATACTGGACAATTCTGCACCTCATAATTTACATCCAAAGAGAAAAGAGAAGAGGTTTCATACTTTCATGGACAAGCAAGTTACATTTACTTTTTTATGAACCTTAACCAACCAAAGTGTTTCCATTGCCTCGGCCTTTCCTAACCACTACCTTTTATTGTGATTTATTATCTCTGATTTCAAAATGCTGGTGTGTTATTTGGGCTGATATTCCGTCTGTGATATGATTTGCAATATAAGAGGGAATGATAGTTTTAAATCATAATTCTCATTCACTAACAAGCATATTAAAATGATTATGGTGTGAAATCTGAACCAAACTACATTTTTTTTTAAGTCTGTAGGACATTATGTGTAGGCCAGGACAATTCTGCAGCAGCACAATATTTGAATTAAAATTGAGCATAGTGTTAGTTCAGGCCGGCCACACTATCAAGCTCAGCTCATCAATTTCAGCTTCATCAGCTGATGGTGGCTGGTTAATGTCGAACCAGCCCACGTCAGCTGACCAATTTCCTTTCTATGTAATCAATTCGGCACCATGTTCAAACTGCTCTAGCCTGCCTGCGTTTGCTGCTTTCTCTGCTCGCCACTTTGCAACCTGCCTCCTCCCCAGCTCCTCCTTCACATGTTGTTCTGATTTATCAGCGTCATTTGTTTTCATTGATGCTTGCTCTGTTCTGCACCTGGGGTCTTTTTTGCTGCTGCTCTCCCTGCCTCAGGCTTTCCATGCATGCACATGGAAGGGCAGGGAGGAACCAGAACAGAGCCACACTGCTGATTACACCTTTCTGCAATTGCAATAAAGTTTTCTTTGACTCAAGTGGTCGTGACTGAAATGGTATTTTGACACACATTTCTCCTTTAACGTAATTGTTCCTCCCTGCAATTTAAAAATCGCTGTGGACAATATTGTGATTTTGATTAATTTTCAATTAATTGTGCAGCCCTATAAGCGTAACCAAAAGACACCGTCACTGAAATGGTTTCACTGATCTGTCCAACACATTCTTGTCTAGAGGCAGGGTTGGATTAATAAAATGACTTTGGATTCAACATGCACATAAGTCTAATGAAGACAGCATAATCAGAGGGAGAAAAAAAGGACCTAATGTTGACGTGCCTAATAAATCACATTAAAATTACGTTTGAGGGCATTTTGCTTCAGGCCTACGTCAGTGTCTGAACATGAATGTTAACCGTGTCCTCGTTTACAAAGAGAGCTGCTTTGATAACACCTGTGAGGGAAAAAAAAGAAAAAAAAGCTGCATACTCCAGGCTGTGTGTGTTTGAACCACAAAAAGGGACCACAGATATGTGATGTGTTCTTCTTAAATCAAGTCCAATTTGTAGTGGTTTAATTTTGTACAGTTTTCTGTAATGGCAACAATCAATCAAATATAAAGAATCATGGTCCATTAAGTTTTTATAAGACAGCAGTTTGACTCTGATATTCTAATTTGGCTCTCGCGGAGATCATTAAAATCGTCAACAGTATTAAAGTTAAGTCTAAGCCTGAGAAATGCATGAAGTGGGACTTGTAAAACAGCTATTACTTTATGACTGAAGGCTTTTTGGACATTTCCTCCATTATGGGAATACCTGTCAGGATACGTTTCTTGGCGAGCTGTTTCTCGTTTTGTTGAAAGCGGCGGACAGATTCTTTCCGACAGGTTCTGGTCCACTGGGACGACTCTCTCTCCCTCTCAGATGGCAAGCAGCCGATTTAGGCCTATCTAGACTGTTTGTAGTGTTACCATGGCTACAAGGTGCCAATTCCTTGGAAGAGTAACAAAAATTATGGAATTTAGGACATTTCTCTCTTTCTTCCTCCAATTCCCTGCCTGGCAGGTTTGTCCAACTGTTCTGCCAAACAGAAAAAAAAAAAAGATTAAGTGGTAGCTTTGATATCATTGCTGACAATTCTTAGGTTGTCACTTCTGTTTCTTGGGGTCATGTCCTTTGTAAGCTGACCATTCTCAGAGCTTCCCCAGTTTGGTTTAAAAAAAAAAAAAAAAAAAAATGGCTGTCCTCTGACTGCCCTGGCCCCAGGTCTCATTAATCCAAAAAATTTATTCTAAATGTGGCGGAGGAGACACAAGATCCTGCATCTGATGCAGGATGGACCAAGCAAAAACAACAATAGCCTCTTTTACACAGCCTATTCGGCGTGGGTTTAATGTGCCTCTGATGCGCCTCGCTGGTCTGTATAAACACAGACACGGGGTGGGCAGTCCAAGTTACACTGCCAATAACCTGCCTTTGGAGGTAGTATCAGAGCCGAGCAAGAAGTGGAACAGTGATTGTGTAAAGGGGGACACAGCAGGGCGGTTCACGGGCAGGCATCATCAAACTCTACAGATTAAGCAAAACTATGACAGAATGGATATTTATGACTGCTTTACATTGTTGTCTGAGTTTTTCTTTTCTACCGTTTTTACACAGCATAGTCACCTATTTGATTGATTGGGGTAGGGGGTAGACGTGTTCAGGGGACATGGAAGCATAAACTTCTGGGAAATACTGAAAAACGGATTTTTATCCCTGAATGAACCTCTCCCTGAAATACCAAATTAAATTCAATTGTGTTAAAGAAATAAAGGAATAAGCTGACGGCCTTAAGTTCACTTGATGCAGCACAGCACTGTGAAGAGTCTGGTGCAGGCAGCAGTCTGCTGATCAGTGAAAAACACACTGGTTTTTTTTTTTTAAATCATAAACACTTTTACACAGTGAAAATTGTCCGCTGTAAACATGTAGCCTTGAGATTTTTGTACACATAACCTTACACACAATTGTGGAGCATTTCAGGCATTTTTAAGCGTGAAGATCAACAGAAGCAGCTCTGTACTAGATGGATTTAATGACTGTGTTACATTATTATTGTCAGCATTTTCCGACTGTTTTTATGCAGTTTAATCACTTATTTCACTGTCTGGTGTGCATGTTGGACATTTTTGTTAACCAAGGAAACAGATGCTGATGCTGTTAAACATCACACAGGTGGCATCTCCTTTGAATCTGTGACTGCAGCTCGCTGTATAAAATGACTGAAGCGACTGAAGGACACACTGCTTGGTTCTGTGTAAATAAGATAAAAATAACAGAAGGCGGTTAATTGACAAACCTTCAATGTGGCGCTGATGCCAGGTCTCTGTGCAAATAATGGCTAATGACTTAATTTGGCCTCGATCCTAGACACATCCACCACATAAAACTCGACCATGGAACCTCCGAGGTTCCGTCACTTGCCCGGCCGCGTGCATTAGAGACTGGATATGTTTAATTTTGTAGCTTTCTAGTGGAAATAAGGGTGTTTTGGAAGTACTAAGCCTACGGCAGGATAAAGAAGACTTGGATTAAACCACATGAAGCTTTTGAGAGTTTTGGATGGACATTTTAAGATTGGTCTTGATGTTTTGGAATCTCCATAGACTGCCAGCAAAAGCACCTAAAGTGAGAGGCTCACATTTTTGGAAAAGATCTGTTTACCGTGGAATAACGCTGGAAGGAAGAAAAATATTCCTCAATTCAATACATCTAAAAGTGAGTAAATGATAATAGTTTTGCAGTGAAATATCCCTTTAATGCTTGTTCATGTCTGTTCTAAAGTTGACCGTCTCAAAAAAGGCATTGAAAATTGTCAGATAATCCTCACCAGCACAAGTCAGCACAATACAAAAAAGAATTGATCTGTGGAGGCAAGAAATAGCAGCAAGGATCTCTGGTCTCAGGTGTTGGAGACACGAGGTTTGCTACATTTCGTATTAATACATCTCGGCTAATTAAATCAGGGTCAAAACTGTTGGGATCAAAGAGCAGAGCAATTGCTCTTGTTCTCAGATGACCAAAGACCAATCTGCCCTTGCTGAAACACAGAGGCTTTAATGCCAAAATGACATGAAATAAAATAACTTTGACAATTTAAATTAAAGAACAAAGGAGAAATCTGCACAAAGGGAAGGAGAGAGCATTATCAAGCATGCATTTTGTTCTGCGTGAAGAGTGACAGGATAACTGAGAACAAAGCATAAGAAGGAGCAGGAGGAGACAGAAGGTTGAGAGGAAGAGAGATGTTGCGAAACACAGACAGACGTTAAGTTTCCATGCAGCTGTCAGAAAAACTTTACATAAACTTTTCACATTGTTTATTGTCACACAAAATACAATCAAAATCTTTCCCATCTACCCAAACGGAAAATCCCAGGAAGGCCGAAGAAAATAAACCAGCTTCCAAACATCTTAAAACTAACAAAATCAACTTTAAAAAAATCAAGTTTCAAGGAACCACTGTACAAAACATAAAAAGTCAGTTTTAAAGCAGTGACGTTGGTTTTCCTGCAGTTCAGAATTACAGTACAGTCTATCGCAGATTTGGCAAAGTGCTGTTCTATCATACTCTTAAAGAGTAACTTCATCTTTAAATAACTTTTTTTCAGCTGAAAATCGAGGCTAAAAAGTATTTAGTAGTATTTTTGATTTTGAAGTTACTCTTGGAAGACTCTTACGCAGGTTACAAACTACAAGATGATTGAACAAATTTTGGGCCAGATTTCCCCTTCTGACCAACGTCAGCAAGAGCCTGATTATCTGATGGTTCTAAAGATTCTCTTGCTAGATTCTCCTGTGGTGTGATGTGTGTGAAGAGTGATTTTACCCTCCCTGATCTGCTCGGAAGACAACTGAGGACACTCTGATTTGAAATCATTAATATTAAACATGTTCAGAGTTTTCTAATCAGTTCTGTTACTTGAACGGGGAACACTGAGGACAGCAGAGCACGTACTCTGTGGACTGTCACGTGGAACGAAATGATAGCCAACTGGGAAGCGAGCTGACTGAAGTTGGGATTCCTGAATGAATTTATCTACATAGGTGTTTTTTTTTTTTCATCTGTTTGTTTGTTTTGTTTTGTTTTTCTTTTCGCTGACCTGTAGGTCTACACAGGCCTTCCTATTGTCTTTTCATATTTCTATGTTCTGATGAAATTGTCTTCTACAGTACATTATGTCTGACTGTTGTTTTCTGTAAAGCACTTCAGTCAACTCATGTTGTTTTCAAATGTGGTACACAAAAAAAAAGTTTGACTTGACTTGACAACAACCGTAGCTATGGCAGCAATAACAGACTCTAAACATAGATTTAGATGGACAACAGAAATGGAGGACCAACTCCTTCATTTGTGGCAACAACACAAGTGATTGTACAGCATGTCCTGTATAAAACATGCCGAGATTCTCAGCCCGAAACCCTTCCGACTATTATTTACAAAACTCTGACCGACTCGACCATCGGCCCGACTTATATGAGCAGAAGCGCAACATACAGCAACAGATAATACTGCCATACTTTCCATAAACTCAAAAAACGAGTCGTTTCTGACATGAAAATATGCATCCTGAACGTTTAATTCCTCACACTCACAGCCCCACACAAGTTCACAGCAGAAGTGCAATTTCTGGCAGTCCAGTCAACCAATCACGTCTCTAAAAAGGCTGTGGTGCATTCAGATGCTGTCAGATGAATCGGAAAAACAAAATCCCAGCTCTGAACAGATAAAAAGAGGAAAAAAAAACAGAAAGTGCGTCACAGAACCCAAACCGGTTCCAACTATCACTTCTAAAATACTAGTCCAACCTGGCCTGGCCCGTGGGTACCTGATGGATCCCGTCGGGCATCGGTTGGGTATCCCACCTCTAGTGCGTGCCAGGCATTACCTGACCCAACCACCATCATGGCTGGAGAGAGAACAAGGAGGTAGCCAATGAAAGACCACGTGAGGACACAGTGAGGTTGAAGAGAGACAGATCAGGGCTTCATGAGAGGAACAACAAAAGAGCGTTAGAGTGAGAGAAAGAGAGAGGCGTGAATGACAGCCATGTCCAGTGAGAGTGAAGTGAACCAGAGCAGAACAAGTGTAGGTCAAGGCCAGACGGGGAAGCAAATCCTCTGTGTGTGTGTGAACATACAGCACTTTACATAGTTTTGATGGTTAAAACAAACACACACACGCCTGCACACAAACAGACCAGCAGGGAGGTCATGGCCACGGAATAAAAAGATTGGATCGTAAGCAACTGCTGGCACTGCTCTAGAGCTAGAGGTTTAAAAAAAGTTTTAAAAACTTGAGTAGAATAATAAACGTTCTGAGTCAAACCTCTCTGGAGCCTTATTCCTCTTGCCGTGGCATGAAAAATACCTCGAATGCTCACGCTGTGGTGGAGGCTGAGTGAAACTGGATCGGGAGCTGAAGCAGCAGCTCAGCAGGGGACTGTGTGTGGGTTCGGAAGCCGGGTCTTTAACGAGGTGTCGAACTGATCGGCTTGGCACAAGCCAAACTGATACACCCACCCGCCCAACCTCTGTGTGGCCCGCACAGCACCCAGGACAAACCACCAGGGACCATCAAACAGAGGCCGCAGTACTGCCAAAGCTGCTCGCAGCCCATTATCAGCCTGGAATTAGAACATTTGTCTCCTGCCAAAGCCTTTTAATATCAACAGCCCATGTTTTACATGAAAGGATTTTGCTGACATGCTTATTCACAGCAACTTGCTAAGATTTTTGGAGAAGCGTAAGAAGTTAAACTAAGATGAGTGGGAGTTTTGAATCACACTGCCTGAAAACATATGCAGCAGCCCTTCACATGAACTTAGAAGTAAAAAGCAGAAAGTTTTGGATAATCTGAAAGTTTAGTGCTGTTGATAGCAATTAGAACAGAATTTGATCCACTGGCAAAAGAATTATACTAAAGGTGCCGGCAGATCTGTCAACTGGCTTTTGCATTGGTGAGGCTATATCCAGTCTTTTCTGTTACTAAATTATATTACACCCAGAATTCTTCTGGTCCTTTCCTTGGAAATGATAGTTGTCTCTGATGGCTGACAGTATTTCTTTCTTTTGTTTTGCAAAGTGAGGCTCCAGTGACTGGTGCTGGTGTTCCATGAAGTTGGCAGACTTGCAAAAGACAAGTTTGAAACTGTTGCAGCAGAGGCAGAAATATCCTTTTAGTCCTGAGGAAGGGTCAGGCTTCAAAAATGTTTCATTGAACATTTCCTTACCACTAGAATGACCATGACGGTCATTTTGACTGTTTCTCTACTTACGTCAAATAACTTTGTTGGATTAAAAATTACAGGGCTGCTAATCCATAACTTTTCTTAAAAGCGTCATTTATACAAATTGCACTAAAGACAAAGAAAGTGTAGTGATTTCGTCCTGTTTCGGCCACAGGCGGTCATAATGACTCAACAGATTTTGCCACGGTTAAACTGATATTTTCAACAACAACAACAACAACAACAACAACAACAACAACAACAACAACAACAACAACAACAACTTTATTTATATAGTGCATTTCATGCGACAAGCACAAACTCAATGTGCTAATTTTTGTCCCTTTAGGCAGCATGGTGCACGGCAGCACAGCGCAGCAGAGCTCATCTGCATCAGCCAGGAGTGGATCTGGGTGATCCATCTCTGATGAAAGTGAGCATTTTCGCTTCTCCTCGGCGTATCTTCAGGTGTTATTTCATTTTTTAAAAAGATATCCTAACATGATAAATTCAGTACTCTCTATAATGGGTATTTATCATGAGAGATAATATCTGGTGGTCAAGATGACCACTCACAGCCTTTCTAGTATTTATGAAATCCTGGTCCCTCTAGTGTTACAGTATGTATGAAATAAAATATCTATGAAAATATGTAACTTTATATTGTCTAACTCAGCAGGCACATTCTTTGGAACACATGCTTTCTGTTATAGGTTTAAAGTTTCCACACTGAAGTCAAGATAGCCATGATGACAAAAAGAAAGTCATTTTTTACACACTGAAAGGTTCCTTCTAAAGAAAAAGTTGGCATTGTACAATAACAACAACAACAACAACAGCTCAATACAGAGCAAGAACAAGTAGACAGAAAAGATTTTAGATTGTAAGTTTTTTTTGTTTTTTTTTTAATTGAAGCTTTGATGGAAAAACTGGGTGTTTGGAGTTTGGAAATATTAAAATAAAAGTAAAGTGAAGTCAATTAAAAAAGCACAACAAACACAAATCAATTCAGCCTTTTATATTTGGAAGACAAATTAAGTTCCAGAGGGGAAAATCTCCAAGATTCGCCACATAACCAAAAGTACACAATTTGATACCACTACCAGAAAAATAAAAAGGTAAGGGAAATTAGATGAACTAAATTCTTACACACACTTCTTCTCTTCTTTTCATCTATGACAGCCTGGTCTTACCTGAACAGTAACCCCAGACATGTAATAGCCCCACCCATCAACAGATGGCAGTGTTCTGTCTGTGATGGGGAGGGGAAGAGAGGCAGCAGCAACACAGCAGACCCCTGCAAAGAGGGAGGCTGCTTTAATCACGGATCTAACCTTGAGAGATGATAGTTAGTCTGCAAATAAGCTGCTGAGCTCCAGATTGGGCGGAGCTGCTCCTGCTCTCAGCGGAACTGAAGATTTAAATCATTTTACATTTACTTTAGAGGCATTTAAGAGACACTCTCCGCTCTGACAAGAGGAGGATGAAGCTTCAGCTCGATAGGTCACCAACCAATAGATGAAATACATGGAAAACATCACACAGAAAGAGGTGAAGAGTGGGCTGTTGAGGAAGTGAAGTGGTAGAGGACTGGGAAAAACGAAGAGAGGTGGCAAGATGAAAAGGTAGGGGGCCAGGAGAAAAAAAGGGAAGGACGAGTGAGGAGGAAAATAGGAGCAGAAGACAAAGAGACAGAAAGGGACGTGAGAAGGAGGAGGCTGCATGTTGGGAATGCCAGAGAAAAGGTCAGCTGCCTCTTCAGCACTTCTCCTTGATAAACTGAGGGATGCTGTGGCCTGGATAAATCCTCCTTTGTCTTATTTACTGAGTTGTCGAGTATTTCATCTCTCAGTCTATAAATGGGATCCTGTGGGGTTGAAACAGTCTGAAGTGAAGAAGGCTGAAGAACTGCAGAGAGAGTTGATGTACAGTCGTGTATAGGGATACAGTGTTTGCGCTGAGGGTTTCCAACTCCACCTTTACCGCAGGTGTTAGACAGACTTTTTTGGATTTGTTTGATAAAAATTTAATTTATGACCAATTTAAACACTAATAGACCAGCTGAAAAGGAAAGGTGAATCCACGGTGATGAATGTTTTCTGGTTGTAACTGAGAGGGACAAATACACTCTTCTTAATGTCTTTCCCTTAATGCACAGGTGCCCTTGAACAAGGCATTGACCCCCCTAACTGCTGTACATCAACTCTCTCTGCAGAGTTGCTCCTGTCACAAAGTAGCAGCCCAACACTAACACCTCTCCCAATGACTGCATGTCTATGGTTCTTGTGTGTGTGTGTGTGTGTGTGTGTGTGT
>JAQLOL010000015.1:2951718-2974551 GCA_029783665.1 Naso thynnoides | reverse complement strand
ATTTTGGAGGAGTTTTGATTTGATTAAGGACAGTTATTCAATGTATACTTTGAATCTTTACTAATTTACATGTTACTGGATCAAGTATTATGCATCTCTGTAACAGACAGTTGCCATTATAACATTTGGTGCCGTTGATGGTGCTGTTTCTCACTAACCTCTTTTATATTTTAGACTTACAATAATTTTATCTCTTAGCAGTATGTTCGTATGTAAAAGAGAGAGCGCATGACAGACAGAGAGAGCTTGAACTGAAATTGGTGTTGGTCTCAGGTCAAGTTGGGCTATGGCTAAGAAGTGACAAAAAAGGCCAGGCTTTGACTACCAAGTAGCTGGCTGGGCTAGGGCTGCAGTTTATGGCCGGTACTTTAACAGTTTGATAATAGCGATCAGTTGAAATTGGCAAAAGTCGGTATCGGCAGGTCAGACTTTTTACAAAGTTGGCAATTGGGATTGGCCAAGAAAATTACAATCAGCCCCTAAATTAGACCAAACCCCTAAAATTAGCTTCAGCAAAATAATGTTTATTACAGGGCTTTTCACTGGACTATGGCCTACTAGATGCTGTAATTATTGTTCTGTCCACCACCATTACATGTGAGATCAAATATTCACTACCACAAGATTGACTGTTCTGCTTAAGGTATGTAATTTCCCCCCAAGTACCAAAGTAAGCCCATTTTCCAGGTGAGCTCCACTGAACAGCATGAAAGGTCTCCTGATTACTCACATGGGTGACTTTCTGCCGCAAGCATGCTGCTGTGCTAAACATGACCCCTTCATCTCCCATTCACCATCAACATGTTACACCTGCCAACTCGGCTTACAAGCAGAAAATTTCCACTTGCTGATCTTTGCTGCATGACTGCAGTGAAACAGTTGCAGTTTGCGTTTTGTTGTTCAGTCCTTGTAGAAGGAAGCAGTAAAAGCACCTGAGGATCAATGGCTGGGGTAAACACTCGGTATCATGACCCCCCACATACACACCTCATTCCGCAACCCTTCACTACCCCACCCCACCCCACCCCTCGCCCCGACTGCCGTCATGAAATTTAATCACCTTACAAGCATGAAATTAACCTTTTCATACAGCGAACAGCCGTCACATCCTCTCATGTGTGACCTGTGATCTATCCTGCTGGTGGTTAATTTGGGCTGGCAGAGGGTGGTTCCCTGCTGAGAGGTGGGGGTGAACAACCAGCGGTGAGACAGGTCCCTTGGTGCCCACCTCGAGATTAAACGCTGACGTGAAATACAGACAGAAAGCAGAAGGTTAGCCCTGACATGTGTGAAATAACATGACCCGAACTCCACTCCACATACGTAGAAATAGATTGCATCACGGGTGGTGTGCGAACAACCATAGCATCCGGCCGAAGCACAGCAGCACAGCTTGACTGTGTAATGCCCTGGGATCATCAAGTAAATTCTGCAAATGAGCTTATCTGGAGCAACTTATTTATTGTAATTCCAGGCGATAGAATAAGCTCCAATTCCAAGATCACAACAGCAGCATGGAGCTCAAAGGTTTAGATTTATAATCCTCTCACAATATCAGCACAGAAGTGGAGGGATTACGTAAGAGAACAAAGTCAAGAAAACAAAAAATAGCATGTAAAAGAGAAAAAAAATTGAAGGTGGGGATGTAATTCAGCAGCGAGTTTTTGAAGAAAAAATGGGAGTTAAGTAACAAGGTCATTCCCTTCAGGGTTTAAACAATTGAACTCCCAGAGGAAGACAAGCCAGGAAGCTGATTCATTACCTCTGTATGAAAACCTGTCTAAATTTTTCTGTCTCCGTGATAGAGGTTGCACGTAACTGCTGCTCTAAAAGCTCATGGGAGCAAATGTCAACTAGTGGGCGATGATGAGCACAACTCAAGGCAGATTACAGTAATTGGGACGCAGTGATGTGAATTAATTACTGTTTCAGAGATGTGAGGTAAAATGCTGAAAGATGAATGATTTGCAGGTGATAATGACCTGCTGAGAAACTTCAGTTTGGTTTCAGTTTCGTCAAAATAGCTGTCACATTTTGTGCCACGTGTAATAGACAGGACTTTGTCACAGAAACTTTGGTGGGAGAACAAATTATTCCAGCATCTCAGATACATACAAGGAGTCAGATGCAGTGCAATAGTTATATTTTATTTATTTTTATGGGGTTTTTTTGTGTTCTTGCTGATGTGGGACAAAGTCATTGTTTTACAAGTCACAAGTAAGTCTCAAGTCTTTGCTTCCAAGTCTCAAGTCGAGTCCATAGTCCTAAACTTTGAATTTCACGCCCTAAACAAGTCATTAGCACTCTTCTATCAAATTTACACAAATCTTGAATGCTTTTTAAAGATTTTCTTAACTTCTTTAAATGACATGAATGAATGTCATTAGCGTTAGCTGATTCAGGAAATCAAGGGATATATATTGATTCATGGCACACTTTAAATACTATACATTTATATCTCAAGTAATTTCAAGTCAAAAGGCTCAAGTCCAAGTAAAGTCAGGAGTCATTGGTGTTAAAGTCCAAGTCAAGCTTTAAGTCTTTCATTTTATCATATTGTCAAGTAATCAATCTTGTGACTCGAGTCTGGCTCGAGTCCAAGTCATGTGACTTGAGTCTGCACCACTTGTTCTTGAATTACAAGTGAGTAGGTTACAATATCAAATTTAGTCATACTTAAGGTTATCATTTATCCACAGATGTCTGTCCCAAACATTTCATTACCATACGCCCAACAGGCAACAGTGTAGGGTGAACAATCATTCAAAACAAAATATGTAAGCTTAATGGTGGCATTATTTGAGAGGATTACCAAAGTCAGTAGGAGTCAAGTACAATAATAAGTTAGCCTTTGGAGGCCATGGAGGCCCGTAGGCCAGGAGATTATTTCCTGTTTCTATAGTGTCTGGCAGCTTGATGTATAAGTACACCTCCTGGACATGTCACATAGATTTACCCCCAATCCATCCCTTGATACAAGGTGCCAAGCAGGGAGGCGTCAGGTAGCATTTCTATGGACATTGATATGACTCGACTGTTGACCGAACCCCAACCTCCTGGTCTCAGGGCACTCTAACCACAAGACCACTGAGCTGGTCACAACAAATAATGAATGTCTGCAAAAAGTTTATCACATCATAACAAGTCATTCAATAAATATTGAATATTGATAGAAATTATTTTAGAGTGACTATGAGGAACTTTCAAGTATTTAGGAAACAGTCTCATGATTCCTCTGATGATTATAAATTTCCTGTAAAAAACTGAAAGTTCCTTGTAGTCACTCTAATAGATAATTAAGATATATAATAGATAATATAAAATATATACAACAGATAAAAAGTGGGCTGATAGACAGCTCAACAGACAACCAATTCAATCCCAAAAGAAATGTCACTAGCATGGTTAAAAATATCCTCTGAGAAAAAGCAATGCTTTCAGTGGTCTGAACCTGTGGTGTTAATCCAGAGTTGACAAAAACTCGGGCAGAGATCCCCTGGAGCTGGACCAAGAAGAGCTGTGTGGTTGCCAAGATTATTCATGTTGTAATTTGGCAGACGTAAAAGTGAATATCCTATAGCCTGAGGAAAGGCTGTGCTTCCTGAAAAGGCTGCATCACTTCCATGGATATTGTCCCTTCTTAGGCTTCTGTATGAGGACAGAGCAAAGATTCCTTCTCACCCCGCAGATGTGACTTCATAAACTTTGTGTGTCAAGATTCATGCTTGCATGTTGAGGAACAGAAATATATCACCGCCAATCATGTCACTGTAGCGTTTATGAGGAGCATATGAGACCTTTTATATCATTGTGAGGGAAATTTCTACTTTCATTCTACAAGGTCACTTGCCCACATAAGCAAAGCCTGTGGATCATCCACGGCAGTTCCCTGAAACTTAACAAGTATGCATCATCATGCAATATTAATAAAATATTTAACAATAGTAGCCCATGAAACCAGGCTGGAACCCCTGGGAAACATTTTTGAATTGTCCAACATTAAACTGAGATGCAGGCAGCTAAGAGGAGCGAGGATAGCAGAGTGAGGGAGGGAGATTTTCTTTATCTTTCTTTGTCTTTTGGGGGATTGACAGGATATACTGTGCTTCACAGAAACCACAGCGAGTACGAGCAGGAGGAGAGATGTGCGATTAATATGTGTGTCACTCAAAGACCAAAGATGAGTCCCAGAGTGGCAAATGCCTTTCCAAATTATATCTGAAAACTGAAATTCAAGTCATGCTACTCTTCATTTCCTCTTCCCTAAATGTGTAATGCAGATATGGAGGCCAGCCAAAAACAGCATTTGCCCTAATGGACTCATCGGAGTTATGTTTTGAGTTCAAGCCACTGGGCATAGGTGCAGGTGAGAGGCAGTTTTATGAAATGATGGATTTTCTCTTTACCCTGAAGCACGAGAAATGCATTAGCACAAGTGGAGGGAGGCACCTGTTTGTTGTACTCTTTTTCTAATCACTGCTACATGAGTACTGGCTCGTTTTGCTTCAGGGCAAGAGAGAAAAGGAGAAGAATCATGGTAGAAATTTCTCTTAAACCTTTTAACATACTTTGTTTCTTACACATAAAACTCATATTGACAGCCAAAGTGAAATCGCAACTTATAATTTTGTTTCAGAAGTAAGAAAAGAAAAACAGCCCTCTAACAAGACGTTGAAAAACAGTATGTTGTGAAGTTCCATTAATCAATTTATGAGAGGCTGCTGAATTTATTGTAATCAGAACACGCTCAGTAATGGCCATATTAAATGTAAGGAAGTGTAAGCAATGCGAAAATCAGCTAATCATGTGGCAGTGATGTAAATAAAAACATGCAGACGTGATCGAGGGGCTCAGTTGTTCAGACAAAGCTTGAGAATGATAGAAGAAGTGTGACTGTAACTGTTAATAAAGAGTACAGAGGAGCCGACTGGTTTAAAATGACAGGAGAGGGACAGTGACTTGAATACGTGCAAGTTACGACTGCGTTAGGCAGGCGAGCTTCTCTGCACACCAAACTCCTTCTAACTGATGGGCTGCAAGAACAGAAAGCCACAGCAGGTTTCTGTATCTTAAGAACACAATGTTTAGGATACAGTGGGCACAGGCTCAAGTAAACTAGATTAATATTAAGCAAAAAAAGGCAGAATTTGCAAGGAACATGGCTCATGTAAACATCAATTTATGGATCCGATTTGTCTTTTGGCAATTATTCAGGTTGTTGTTCGTTGTGAAATGGTGTATGGATGATGGTCACACATTATGCCTCTTAATACTAACTAAACATTATTCTGATGATAGATATCTCCTTATAAAGTCAGACAGACAGATTTCTACAATAGCATGATATATAAAACAGTAGCTTAGAAAGCTAGCAGGGTAAAAGGCAGGTTACACAAAAGCAGTAAAACCAGAACTACAGAAAAACAAGTTAAAAAGAGCAATAAAATTCATTCAGTCATTACAAGAGCACAGCATCACACACCCAACCTAACAGATCTGAAGTCTTTGCACCAACCTTAAAATTGCACAGACCCTGAGATTTCAACAAAGTAATGGCAACAGAGACCAACGCTCATCTAGCAGCCTAATGAAAGGAAGTAAAGAGCCTGCTCGCTCTGGAAACAAAGAACTCCCTCAGCCTCTCTGTTGAGCAGCTCTGTAACAGCAACCAGCCTTTCAAAACACTCCATTGCCTCACTAGGTATCATGTAGGCGGTGTCTGTCGTAGTCCATTACAGACAACAGTTTGTTCAGAGTGCTCCTCTCCACCAGCGACTCCAGAGTGTCCAGTGTCAGGCCAACCACAGAGCAGCATGCCAGATCAGCTTCTCCAGCCTCCCAGTAAGGCTGGAGAAGCTGTGGCCCACCGCAGTACCTTGACAAGGCAACGCTGCTGAAAATGAATCTGACTCACCCTTTTGCCTCCTACGCATGATGCAGTTTGATTTCTCAAATGAAAGATCGTTAAACGTGGCAATATCTTTGGTCTTGACTGGTCCTGCGACCAAAGCTAGCCTGAGACAAACTTCTGACAGTGTCAGAAATTTAGGATGACCTTCTCACGATGTGAAAGCTGCTATGACCCACGTCGACTACCCAGTGAACAGAAATGCACCACCACATGATGCACCGATCAACTCTACATCAGCGAAACAGAGAGGGTTAGCATGCTAATTATGAATACGTACCTGAGGCTCTCTGTACAAAATTGGCATCCAAAGTTGGCGTCTTTCCTCTCACCACAACCACGTCCACATTCTCCTCCTCTCCTCTTCTTTTGAGTTAACTCAACACACGTAAAAGGTACTATTGCAAGGACTAGGTTGTTGTTTGGTTTCATTGTTTTTATTTACCAATATAGCAACATAAATGGAGGATGCACGCTCATGTGGTGCACACTAAAGACATTCAATTGGCCTCTGTCATTGCCTGCGAGTCTGTATACATTGAATATGTGTCGTACCCAAGTTCATTAGATGAATGTTGCACTGTGTGGCATGCAGTAAACTTATATGACTGCTAAAATTGCACAGTGTGTAGGAGGATAATACAGATAGGCCTGCATCTCTTCATGGGAGTCTGGTATGTGATGGCAGTTTGCATATGAGTGTTCAAGGCTTAAGAGTTAGTAAAGTAAATTTTTCTAAATATAACAGCAACCATAAGTTTTCTGACTTTTTCCAGCATATACAGTGTCCATTCACTTGCGGATAACATCTTCAGAAAAAAAAAAAAAAAACATATTATAATAGGTCCTTGTTGTTTGAAATAACTGTAAAATGTGCACTATCCTTAGAAGCTGCCAGCTGTATTAGGGCTCTGTTATATAGTTTTTGCTACAACTACACAAAGCAGATTAAAGAACAAAACAGTATAATAGTGCTCCAGTTCAAAACATACTTAACTAAGTCAGGGGACAATAGAGTCCAAACAAAATAACATTTAAAGGTCAGTGCCAAGTGACATGAGGCGATGGCACAACAGATTGCTGAAATCTAATCACCAGATGCCCTTTAGGAGCAAACAAAGCAGCACAGACAGCGTGGATGGGTTGACTGACTCACTTAATAAAAGCTGCACAAGATAAATAGCTGTTTGACACTTGCATTTTAAAATGTGGCCATCACTTCAAGTCCTACATAAACGCCGACAGCGACTGCAGTCGAGATGATCATTCATGTCAGCAATAACTTGGACAAGCATGAGAAACGTTGAAAAACGTAAGAATAAAACCTTTTAAAAATGCCAGTCAGGTGACCTTGACCAAGACAGTTCAGTTTGACAAAGTGAAAAACTAATTTTTAAAAAAATGGTATTTATTTATTTTTATTTTATTTTTTAAGGGAAAATCCACCACTTTTCATGTAGATGTGCAATCAATGTTGTATGTAACTGTAGTCAACTGAAACAATCAATTCCTCAGTTTGTGCTATATTGACAGAGAAGGCTGAGTTGTCCTGCCCACACAGCTGTTCTTGCAGTGCCTACATGTACCATGATGCATTGCATCACAAAAAAACAGTACTTGCCAGGTCTCCAAGGTTGTTATCTGTTGCATCAGGATATTTCTTTTATTTAAAATTCTGTAGTTTTCAATAACAAAGGGGTTTTGATCCGCCACAGCCAGAAAATCTTCTCAGAACAAACATGGCATGGACTCACCTGGAGTGCCAGGAGAAAAGCGAGGGACAAACAGTTTGTAGTTCTTCCTGGGACCAGTGACGTCACTGGTTCCAGTAAAAACGAGACTTTTGAAGCTGCATCCCTGCCTTACTCAGAGAGAGAGTTGAAAATCAGCAAGTTGCCCTTTAAGAATAAAAAAGTATTTTAAAAAAAAGAAAAAAACAAAAGGAAAACCATCTTTGAACAAGATGCTGAGTAGGCGCAGGGTTTCTGAGGTGAAACAGACTGAACAGAGAGCTGCTTTCTTAATTAGAAATGGTTAATTTGTTTAATGCTTAACTCTGCTAACATTAGACTGAGAGATGGCAAAAGTTCACATTGTAATATTATGATACGTTTCTCTCAGAAACATAATTAGTCAGTATTGGATCATCTTACGTCGTCTTCCCCTACTGTACCATTGTACTGTTCTTATTTCACTATGTTCTGCATTAACTGCTAACAAGGTCTTTCATTAGGAAAAATGGAATAAGCTCGGGGACAATTTCTTGGAAAAACAAACAAAACAACCACACCAGGAAACAACGCATTCCATGACAGAGCATATGCTCAAGTTCCGGATAAGTTGATCAGGAGAGAAACAGGTTTACCAAAATCCTTTTCATTTTCAAAACAGCAGTCTATTTCTTACTTCGCCACGGGTCTGTTATGTACTGTCCACTATTATCACTGACTGTCTTCTATTTCCTTGTAATGAGCGGCTTTGGTCCGCTGCACTTTACCCTTCATCAGTGCTTCACGGCCCTGTGAGGGGTCCTTATCGTAAACATCAACCAGGCCTCGAATATTTTCCCTAATGAAACTAAAGCCGGCTTGGCAGGTGTCCTTATAATGAAAGACGAGAGGCTCACACTTATTTCCACAATGTTGGGCAAGCAATGAGTGTTGATTTGCATAATGAGCAGCGAATCATGGGCAGAAAAGTGCGAAAGGCCTCCGAAAGTGTCCAGAACACGGTAGCTGAAGACCGCAGGTGAGATGAGAGTGCAAAGTGATGAGAGCGAGGGGACGCAGCAGTGTACAGCTGCAGACAACCAGCAGTAGATGGTAATTGGACTGAACAAGTGCCAAGCATAATTTTAGCAGGAGAGGAAGACAGGCGTGGTGAAGCTCCACTTTGGAGGCTGCAGGATTGTTGAAACAACCTAACTGACAGCCCATTCGCAGATCCATTATCCTGCCTGTCTGTCAGGGAACAAGGCACAGTGTCACTTTAGCACCTCTGTGACCTACAGTGATTCTGTTCCAGTGTCACAGCTAGTTGGTTGATTGTCATTTTGATGACACTTTTACTACAGACCTTGTATTGAGTGGAACAAATTGTAATATTTTATACTTAAGACAAAAAGGACTGCTATGTAAAAAAGGGGAAGTTAGAAAAAAGGTGCTGTCTTATAAACTATTTTGGTCCATTTTTAGAAAGCATTTTGCTGTTGGTATTCCACGTGCTTCCTCTTTTTTAGTAGTTTTCATTATTGCAAATTTCAGAAAACACTCAGGAACAAATTAGTTCAGAGTTCCAAAACTCTGTGAGTACTTTCTGAACAACTTAACTAATGTATTTTAGGCAAAAGCAGAGAATCAAAAGCAACAAAATAAAAGAAGAAACTGTGTTTCAAAATGTTTCCTTTAGCCTCCTGATTGTAATTCAGTGTCACAGACATTCAGATTTTCTGAGAGCTACTGAAGTGACAACAAACTGTAGTTACAGTTACATAAAGCCAACATAAACACTAAAACAGTCCATGCATTAGCTATAATCGCTTTCTTATGCAGGGCTGCAGAGGGACGGAGCCGATCCCAGCTGACAGTAGCCAGGGTGGGTTACCCTTAGGGGTCTAACAATATATGTTAACAATGACACTATGCATATTATGATATACACCTGGTGATATGATAGCTGCAGTATTTTGACAAAACATATTTACATTAATACATGAATTCATCTACCATCATAAATCAGAACAATATAATTCTGAAGCTCCTGGAACTAAACACAAGCCCAGAAAGAGAAAATCGATTTTCATTCTAAATCTTTGTGAACCAATAATTCCAGTCAATCAGTATAAACTATTTGTCTCAAAGCCCTCGGACTTCAAAGCCATGGACTTGATTCTACAAATGCAAACTAAATGCAGCTTGGTGAATTTGTTCAACACAGCCATAGTAGACAACTATCACAACAGTTACGGCTGCAACTTTGTGGTTTATCTGCCACATTCTAGTGCAGGCTGCAATTAATTAGTTGTGGTTGGGTGGAAAAGTGCGAGCACAAAAAAAAATAAGAAATCTTCCTCATTTATTCAGTGTGAATCTTAATTGCCTGCTTGTTTAGAAATCATTAATGGCAGAGCCTCAGAGCACTAAAACAGGCTGGCTCATGAGATTGTACCCGTGCAGAACAACACAGAGACCCAAAGTCGCTCCAGAATAATGAAGGGTGAGCCAACACGAACTCAGCTCTTTTCCTCCCGCGTTCATCCTGATAATTTTTGTATGGGTAACAAGGCTTCTAATTTGTCTCCATGTAAAATTAAGAACTTGTCTCCTTTCCTAATCTATCATGTTAATAAAGAAAACACTTAACTTTGCAATCACAGAAAAATTAACAAATCTTTGCAAAGTTGAATAGCTGAATTAGTTCAGTCTATTTCTGGCAGGGAAGCAAAGCCACGCAGCATAACAATTACAAAGGAAAACAGAGATTTATTCCCTCTCCGGATAAAACACTTGAAGACTGCGTGTGGGTGTAAACACATACACATATGTATGCAGAAATACATGTGTTTACACAGTACACACTCGTCACTCCCCTTACAAAAACACATTTTGTAGTTTTAACAAATCACATCTAAAGTCACACTAACCCTTCCTGGTGTTAGTTATGAATACTAACGTGTATGCATCCGTGTTTGTTTGATGGAATAAATTTGTGTTGTGTTAACCAGTTTTTACAGGGAGTAGAATCTACAAGTAAGCAGATGACACATCTGTTTCTTGCTTGGACATTGTGATAATACTGCATTCACATGGAATCAGGCAGATGGCTGGAGACACCTTGTGAACGGCACAGGAAAAAAACAAACAGACAGAGTGAAAGGACGGCAAAATGCAGCACGTGGGACGACGTGTTGCTACAGTGAGTTTACAAAGACTAGGCCTAGAATAAAATATATTTCATGAAATTATTTTGTGATTATTATTTTATGTAGCCTAACTTTTAATGATGCATGTAGCTGTAAAATGCAGCTTTCACTTCACTTTCAATTGCAAGTTTAAAATAAAAGTTAAACTCCCTCTAAAGCATTACGTATTGGGGGACAGTCAGCTTTGTGCTGTTGCCTTCCATGTATCAGCTTTTCATGTGCCATCTTTGTAGTTTTTTTAGGCTGCGGTAAATACAACTCCCAGTATTACTGCACCAAAATAACCAGCTTCTCATTGTCGAGATCGGACATGTTTTCTCCTTGTGCAAGTATCAATAGTGTGTATCATCCAGTTGTAAATTCTGCTGCAACAGATGACAAAACCTTATATTATTTTAACTTTTGACAGCAATGCCATCTGGCGTTACTGTTGCTTTCTCTGCCGGCCTCATCAAATTTTACCATCCTGCTCTCATCCACGTAAATGATAATCTGGTTTGTCATCTATCTAGGGCTAGGCAATATGGTGAAAATATCATATCCTGATTTTTTTCATGGCAGTATCACAATCTCGATTTTATTAAGATTCTTTAGTTTTCATATTAAGAGTATTTTTACAAGTTACAGCAAATTCAGGGCCACAATTTTGCTTACAAACATACGGTCGGCTTATGTTTGGTTCGTGGTTCCTCAAAATGATTTCATTTGATTTATGAATTATTAGATTGGAGGAACACATGTTGAGTGAACGCGTTTTGTTAACTAACTGCAGGCTTTCCAAAAGTAAACAAATTAAAATTAGGTCAGGTGAATTTGCGTGACACAGTGTCGCGGCAGCCAATCAGTGTTGAGATTCTCCCTGCATCACTGACGTTCTGAAGGCACAGACGTCTCAACGTTCAGACATTAAATCAAACGTGGCAGTGAAAACAGTGCTGTGTGTGAAGACTCCTACAACACGACTTTATACACCACGGGATGATGTTAGAACACAGACACAAGATTGTTTTAAGATTTCCGACATGTCTAGGACTTCCACAACTGATACAGAGCAGAAGTGATAATTACATATGTAGTCCTCTTGACACTATCGCTACTAGCTAAGTTAATGTCTCAGCTGTGGCTGTGTGAAGCTTATCAGACCAACGGATGATTTTATTAACCCGGACATGATGTTGTTAAGTTTTCCAGCCTGTCCAGGACCTCCACAACTGATACAGTGCAGCGAAAATGTTTATGCCGACTGGAGTGAATGACAGAAATTGCAGAGTCTCCTCTCCCCTGAACAAGCCAATGCTAAGTTAACATAAACAGACTCAACTGTGACTCGTTAGTGACGCTTTCATATTGTTTTACAAGACAAAAGGCAAAAAAATGCGATTCGGTTGAGGAAAAAAAGCGTTGTGTGTCTCAGCTTAGAACTGCAACAGAGAGAACGGCACTGATGCATGATGTGAATGTTCTCCATGTAACGGCGGACTGGGACACATTCGAATTGTTCATGGTCGAATATCGTCAGATGGCACGCCTCTACGTCTACTGTCTGTCTGATTCCATGTGAATGCGGCATAATTTACAAATAACATCATAAAAACTTAAAGTAACTGACAATGACATAATGTTCTGTATTCACCCTTCATCATTTATCTGTTAGATGTGTGAGTTCCTTTTGTTGATGACTTGGACAACTGTCACTGGACTGATTAAGACACTTTGAAAGCACAACAGAACTGACAGTCACGGCCCTGCGGTGCAGCCGCCTCAGGCAGTGTGAGGATGCACAGTTAGCCTCACAGTAAGTGCTGTGTGTAGAAAGTGGCTGCGAAAGCATAAGCCAATAGTCGAGGGTATATATGCTCTTGAATTAATGGAGATTAAATGCAGCTCCACACATGGGAGCAATACTATTTCTACTACTGTTTAAGGTAATAATTTCTCAGCCTTATGCTTTCATTTAGTGTTAAATGAGCTGCACATTTAAATTAGGGCAGCAGTCTGCAGTGTGATGTGTCAATGCAGCCAGCTCCTTCAGCGTGAAAACCTCCCCAGTATACTGAATAGAAAAATGTCTTGACTTTTTCATCTCATTCTTCCATCAGTCTCCAAATCCCAAAACACCAAATTTCAAACCCAAACCATTACCTTTGCCTCAACCTAGCAACATGTTTTTTGTCACTACATCAAATCAAATCTTTACCTTAGCATTGTGACAGTTCTGAAAGGACGGACAGCCGACATTTTCCAGCTGAAAGTGGTGATTAGATCAAAACGTGTCCCTCGAGCAACAGGATGGACTTTGGGGGGAAACAAGTGGTGCTGGTGTTGGGGGTGTAAATGGAATTAAAGATAAAAAGCAGAACGCTGTTTTTAAAGTCTAGTCTGGCGATCGTGCTTCTAACTTTAGTACATGATGATCCTGACAAAAGTCCTGACTTTACAATAATATGGTAAATAAGTTAATAGGGACTTACAGATATATTGATAATATGTCTTTTATGTGCATTGCATTCTCATAATATTACTCACTCCTATGTTAAATGTAGCCATGCTAGAAAATAAGGGCCCTTATCCAGACTTATTTGAGCCTTAGCCTTACTTTTAATGTTTGGAAATTATTTCTAGTCTATCGAAAACTTTTCATGTTATAGTACAATGATCAGTTAATTAAACCTACATTTCAAGTTTAATATTGTTTTGAATTTCCGCTTAGATACTATTATCTTCCATTTTTATCCAATCTCTGTATTTAATTCATGGCATGCTTAGTACCATTGCCATCATTCGACCAAGTGTAATCCTACACATGAAAGTTATTGAAACAGTGCAGTTTCCTGAGCTTGAACCTGTATCTATGATGACAGTTTTAGGGGGGTTGGATTTCCCTCTTTAGTATATTGGGAGGGACGTGTCCCCCTGTCCCCCATGGTGATTATGCCCTAGCTCACAAGTAGGTTAGCATTCAAAATAAATTCTGTTTTTGAACTTGAAGGACCTGTTGAGTAAATGAAAATTCTAACTTCAGTAGATCGGAATCACAAGTAGAGGGTGATCATGTAAAATTTGAATACAGTACAAAACCTTGATAAGCTCATAAGTTTGCGCTTGAGAGTGGATAAAAAATACAGTAAAATCCACCTCAGACCATTTGGTCCAATCTTAATAATGGGACACAATATAAAGTACAGGGTTAATACTTTATCCCTCAGGATTCATGGTTTTCACCAGGCAGCCTGGGTAAAAGTCCTTGAATGGGAACAGCTTTATGTGTTCCAGTCAACATTTATGACACTGCCACACATTCCTGTACTTTCATAGCACACTTTGAGCCAAACACCAGCCTTGTCAATACAGTACAAAGTGCTAACTGAACTCTATATAGGAACTGTTCTGCAATTGGTGCTAAATGTTACATTAGCACCATTAAGTTGTCGCTGTTATTGTCATGTTACATTCTGTCTGTCAGTTCATTGTCAATCTTTAGATTCATTCTGTTGATGGATGTTTTTAAAAGCTCCTGTCACCTTTAATGCCTCTTCTGTCCAGAAATCATTTACTTAATTTGATGTTTTATAACCATTTCCAAAGCTCTTTGCATCTTTCACAGACTCCAGCATCCGACAGTTCTCAGAAGCAATAAAAATAAGTCAAGAAAAAGGATGAATGGAAGCATTGACATTTTTGAAAGAGCTAATTCAATTACAGATTTTCACACAATCACCATGTCCGTGTGTGTATGTATGCCCTCTGTTCTCACTGGGACATGGGGTTTTAGCTCTGATGAAGCATGTCTGAGGCTGTAATCCTGCTGGTTGGCAGCAGTGACAATACCAGTTTATTTTTTCTCAGCTTTGAGGTATGTGCATTCAACATCTCTCCTCCCACTTATCTGGAAAACAACCACGTGCATACATTAGCAGCAGGCATCAGCTCCAAGTTACTGCAGTTTGGTCTCCGTCTTGCTTCCTTTGCTTTTTTCTTCCCTTTCCATTCGATCTGTTGGTGGTTGGAAGTTTTTTTTCCTGTAACCATTAGTCTGTTAGTACACTGTAAAATTAATTACAAATGGAGAGGGATTAGGGTTATTTAATTACATCACCACAGCATTTATCTAGGAGGCATTTCTTTAGCTGAGGAAGCTGAACAGGAAATTTTCACTTTAATTTACATAATATCAAATTCAAAGCTACACCAGGTCACAATAAGAAAGTGTAAAACAGAAATCACTAAATTTTGAAAGTTGACAAATAGCAATGCTCACTGACTACACAGTTCTGTCATGTGGACGTTGGTCAGAGTAGTATACACAGACTGTCTGCGCAATTCTCAACTCCAGATCAACAAAACAAAACAAAGAGAGGCACTAAAATTTGGCACTAAGCTGATCTGCTGTCCCTGGTCTCCTGCTAGCTAGCAGCATGCTGCTGGTTCTTTCAACCAGATTAAATTCAAGTTTATTTTATTATAAAATCAAACCAAATTTTCACTTTTACATCAGGGCGGATCTGCAAAACTGGAAACCGACCCAACCCAGTAAATGAAAATGCAAGCATGTCCAAAACTACGAAGATGTCATAAAACATAATTTTCCTTTTAAAGGAATTCTCATAGTTATCTGCTCATAAAGACATCCTAAATTTTTTGGCAAGTAGAAATGGTAATCTAGATGTCAAAAAGTAATAAAAAGCAACAAGTCAGCAAAGTAAGTAACAATTCATTCACACAGGAAAAGCATGTGATGCTTGCTAAAGCTTATCGATATTTTTGGGTTAGACCAGGTTATTTCTCCCTGTATGAATTCTTAGGTACTTTTCATGACTTTTGCCCTTTAAGACACAAACTTTTGCAGTAGTTTGCTGTTGTAGGGCAGCGTTCATCCCACATAATGCAAAGTGGTATTTAAGAGCTACTTTGTGGATAGTGGCTGTAGCACAGACATCTATGAACTCTTCCAATCATTCTGCAAATAGCAGGGCAGGAGTATAGAGGGGAGGGGGGCGGCAGCTTTTTGCTGGACAAATGAGAACAAACTGGAGAAGGACACAAAATAGATCAAGAACTGCCTCTCATATGGTGAACAGGATGGCTTCTCGTGGAGAAAACTGGACGCTCATTAAAGACAAAAGACATCAGTAGGAAAGGTCAAGGACAGTGCAGTGCAGCAATCCCCCTTACACGAGTTGGCTAGATTTTTGTATTTTTCCCACCGCTGTGTGAGATTCTGGACAAATATGATCCCACTCACTCAGATAAACTGCTAAAACAAGGTTGCAGCAGTTCTTCCTGTAGTATTACATAACATCTTAGTAGTTTGTTTGGCAGACTAGGAAACAGTTTGAATAATAGGAAGTGAAGCCAGTGGCTCTAAAGGACGAGGTGCAGAGTTGAGCACAAAAGAGGAGGAAGAAGTGCCTGCTGAGGCACAAACAACAGATGAACCCTGCTGCCAAGGTGACACCGCATCTCTCAGCAGCTCGTCACCCTGCTGAGCTCTCCAACCTGTTTACGAGGTGCCAAAACCTGGCGCTGGGCTCTCCGCTCACACTGACTGATGTTGAAGAGCTGCTCCACATGTCAAATCCCCGATTTTGTTTTATATCTGTCAGTTCCTCGCCATACCACTCGCACAGACAGACAGTGAGAAGGTTTCCTAAAGACACTTCTGTTGTAAAAAGTATGGCCCTTTGAAATCCCTTTTGTTTTTGTTCTTTCCATTTTAATTTATTGGAATTCCTTTTTTTTTTTTTACCTTTCATGCGAATTTTAGCATTAGAGCGTGTGTTATTAATGTGAATGAATAAAATGTCTGCAGTAAGAAACAATGGTAAATTTAATGATGCAAGCAACACTGCACGAATAAGTGCGTCAAACAAAATAATACATATGCCATATTTCAATGAGCTTTGCATTGCTTTAGGTGAAAACAAAATACGTGACTGCAAACAAAACAGTCCATTTTGTTGTAGTGTGGCTTACCTTAGCGGCAGCAGCACAGTGTTCCTCCTTGTGTTTCCACATGGACTTCAGACCACAAGACGTCTTTGTACGTATCTACATGTTTTCAATCGACAGTGTGTTAACAGAATTTGCAAAGCAGCATATAACCTGATGCATAGAAGTCATTCAGAAACCGCTAGGCTCAGTATTTTGGGGTAGGTGACGAGTTTTGTCGTTTTTTTGCCAACCGGCAGGAGTGTTTGTGAAGTGACGTACGGGTGGTCCAAGCAGTGACCCCCGGGGAATGTTCTCCCCAGATAAATATTCCTCTTTCTCCTGAAAACAAAATTGTGTTCTGTGACATTTCGTGTTTAACAATGGATTCCGTTTTTATTGGCCAATTCCAATCCGTTATTGAGGAAATCATAGGACCCTTATAAAGCACCCTTTTTTCAGCAACCAATCCCAAAAGGAAACAAGCTATTTTTCTCAGTGATGGTCTGAGCTGCTGACAAGACATTCTTCTAATGGTCTTTAAATGAAAATCAACACATGCCATGATTGTGTGCTATTACAGGAATGTATTTATGTCAGGATGGGCCACAGTTACCAAAACTTTACTAAAGCATACACTTGTAGACAGGAACTCTGACAGTATCTTAAATCATTTCCCACATGTTTGCCCTTAAAGTTACCACACACAGATCCAGCATAAAGTTTGCATCACCGGTGAGGACAGGAGCATGCAGCTGCAGAGAGATCCCACAGTGCAAAATGAATCTTCCTCTGAAACATTTGTTCTGGGATAGCCTCCAGAAAAGTAATTTTTTTCTTTAGATAACAACATTACACAAAAGTTAAAGTTTTCCAAACTTGGTTTTCTCAGCCTTTGCACCCTCCACACGTCAAGAAGTTCAACTCTGACCAGGTTGATTTTCAGGGGAACCTTTTTCAATTCATGTCCTCTAAAAAATTCAAGATCTACCACAAAACAAGCAGCTGGATGTTTCTAGAGGACGTGACAGACATCTGACTGCACACAGTTATGACATTATGATGAATTTTCTGTCTCTCCATTGTAATGTGGGCTTGAGCTATTTGCATTCATTTGCACAGACCACATAGATAAGCTTTGATCGGAAATGAATCAAGTACGTGGACACACAACGTTAGTGTTTTAAAAATGAACACAGTGTGAAAGCTCATGACCCAGAACACATTAAACAGTCACCATGAAAGTTTAAGCACTGATGTTACTGACACTGAAAGTCAGGTGGAACGTTCAATGAACTTGAGCACGACCGACTTCTTTAATAGTCTGAACACACACAGTTCCTGTGAACCTCGGTGGCCTTTTTAAATGTAATTAAACTCTAAATTTATTCATGACTTGAAGGGTGAAGAAATACAAAGGACGCAGAAGGTTGAATGTGAAAGGTAAGATCGAGCACGGAGGGTTGATGAAGGATAGTTCTCTAAAGAACCTCAGACAGAGGTTACAAGTGATTGAACGAGAGCTGAAATGGAGTACATGAGGTGTGTATGTGTGTGTGTGTGTGTGTGTGTGTCTCTTTCTCTCTCTACTGTATTTGGACTGTGAGGAGTGTGTCACCAGATTATGGAGTGAGGATTAACATCTTGCAGCAGGGATCAGTGGGAAATTGCAAAGGTGTGCCACTACAATTTTCACTGCTGTCTCCTCTGAGGTGTGAAATATTCACCAGATATAAGATATAGATTTCCTCCATTGCTGGCCAATTTGTCTTTCCCACTGGCTCGATCTTTTCCTTCTAGGGTGCTTTGACACTCAAGAATGTTTGATGCTCATTGTCATTGTTTGGATTGTAAGCGTAACGCTTGTTTTCATGCAAAAAAAAAAAATAAAGTGTACAATAGCATGTTGTACTATAGTATTTAATGACAGGGTGCAACATGATCTTTAAAGGGCTAAATATTGTCTATAATACTGTACTACTGAAAATGTAAATTAGTGTAAAGAAAATCATGATACATCTGAACATCTGGAATTTAGACACATGAAGAGCCTAAGCTACAGACTAAAGCTAAATTGATAAATAATCTGAGTATGTGTTTGTATGCTTAGAACAATTAGTTTTAGTACAAAACCACAAACGAGGATTGAAGTCATTCAAACAGAACTTCACTGATTACAGTGAATTTCAACCTGTAAGAAATAAAAGGATTTTTTTTTTATTTAGACTAATTGAGACAGTTCTTATACTCCAGCTTACTTAAAATTGTTTAAAAGAAACATTAGCTATGCTTACATGGGCAAAATTTCTTCAATTCGATCAAAATCTTAATTGATTCGAGATTTCAACTTCACTGTTTACATAAACTCAAAATAAAGTGATCTGATCATAATGTGCATATGCATTCATCAGGCATTTAGTCAGATTTAACCATTTTGATCTGCAGTTGAGTTGTCAAATTCAGCCGACGCTGCTGGGTCGCTGCATGTTTTCAGATATTTCTCTCTTCGACATCAGCATTTTCACCGTTAGTAACGTTAGACGCAGACAGCGTTAGCTTCCCGCCTCTCACTGCAGAGGAAGGACTCTGTTGCCCCAGTGTGAGTAACAAGAAGTGCCGGTACAGACAGACGAGTGGCGGCTACTTTTGCACAAGCTGTTAACACTCAGATTGATAGAGTTCCTTTAATCATGCAGGAATTCCAGGCATTTAGACATGATCTCCCCATTTTCAGGGGCTCAAGAGTAATTGGACAAACTAACATAACTGGAATGTCTGACTCAGCAGGGACAAGCAGCTCCCGCTGTCCCGTCCCGTGCATGGTAATAATGCAAATGTCCAAGCCACCATGTTAAGCCATAAAGTTCACAGGAAAGCAGACAGAAATACGACATGAGCTTCCTGGCCTTGGAATTGTAGGGCAGACGTGCAGCAAGGAAAACTTTACCCCAACCAGGCAAACACGATCAGAACAAGTGTGTACATGGACCCCGGTCAGAATAATGACCACCACACCTTATCGCTCAGAATGAAATTTCTTTCCGAATGTGCCGTATCGGATCAGAATCTTCCAAATGATGTGTCTTCATGAAGCATTTTCATTCTGATCAGGCTTTTATTTTGAGTGTTTTGTCTGCAGGCTGTGGTTTCCTCCTGACTACATAGTTTGAAGCAAAGGACACAGAATAAATGCAAAACTTCTCCCGATCTTATTGCAGTCCACATAAAATTTAGACAATTACTAAGAGTAAGTACATCCTCTAAATATATTCATTGTTGAAGAACAACAAATCTGATCAAACGTTGTGGCTCAGCAGTCGCTGCAGCTGAGTCCTCTGAAGGTTTGTTTATCCCTATAGTCTTTATTTCTCTTTTTTAATTTTATCTACTTTTATTTGCTTTCTCTCTGTCTGAGCTGCCTTTGTGTCCTTGCAGAAGTCGAGTGGCTCTCTTTGCCTCTCTGCCAAAACACAGGTGACACAGCAGACGCCTGCAGGAGAAGGCTAATGAGGTGCACCGCCAGTCTAAAACCTGGCTGCTCATCTGGTCTCTGCAGCAGGGGACTGCAGAGAAGAAAAACATCCAGTGCACCTGTCGCCAACCGCTGACATTTTAACATGCAACAGTAGGCTAGTGATACACAGTCCATTATAAAAATTGTTAAGCTTCTGCTACACTTTTGTGACAACTCCAAAACAAATCTATAAACACCTAGCAGCTTAGCAGACTACAACTGTCCAATTTATTGCCAGATCCAATTAAATTTGTTAAAAAAAGACTTTTCAGAAATATTCAGTACAAGACCTCTATTCAATCTGTGTGGACCACAAACACAGATGGAAAATCTCTTGTTCTCCTGGTGCTTCCCTGCCATGATCTGAGATTGATGCAATACGTAATGTTGGAGAATCAGAGAGTGAACTGCAGTAACATTTACATTTATTTACAATTATAAGTGTGAAAAATACATACAGCAATGTTAGACGTGCTAAAAACAAGGCACAAATTCTTAGTATTGATACAATCGATTTTTGCTTTGAAAAATGAGTTTAGATCGAAACAAACTGCACAAGAAGGACAACGTGCTGTTTACTTATCAATGTAGTTTGATCGTGGAATATAAATCGATGCATCAGTACAATGGATATATTGTTACACCCCTACTGTATACATCGAAATATTGTATTTGGAATTTTGTTAAACAACAGTTATGTGTGACCTAAATAACCAGATACGAATGAACCACTTGCTTAAAGATTCAGTACTGCAGTGGAGATATATTAACAAAAGGATCATATTTTTGGAACTTTCAGCAGCATGTTGTGACTTTCATCAGCGAACATAGTTGTCAAGGAGATAAGATTTTTTTTTGCCTAAAAGTGGTGGAAGAATCTTAGTTTATCGATGATGATGTAGCAAACCTTATCCATTGATGAAGGCTGACAAGTTGACAAAATTTCCACCAAGTTAACAATGTGCTACATGGTGCTAACTCTGTGTTTTTGACAGAATCTTAAAAACTACATTTCAAGCAGTTTCATCTAGATGTTGCATTTTATTTCCAGTTGTCTTTTTGACGTGCAAATTACCAAATAACTGTTTACATGACTAATACACAGAATATTAAAAAGGCCCCAAAACAGCTGAACATTAGGTTGTTAATCTGTAGTATTAGTGTTTGTCATGGCATGTGTCAGTCACCACACTCTCTGACAGCAGGTGAGCATTATTCACGCTTCCAGCTGACTGCAGGTTTGACTCCCGCCACAGGAGAGCATGCTGGGAAGTGGGTCACAGTCAAAACAGTCTGTCTCCCACACATATGCTTCATCAGCGCCCTGTCTGCCCGCAGGAAATGCATGATATCTTAACAAAGAGCTAAGACAGTGTCAAAGTGCGCATCCTCACAAAAATCACTTCAGTTGTTTTGCAGAGTCGAGGTGCAGTGAGATGAGACGGCTACTACTTCACCATCGTCCTGTGTCCCCATGAGAGACCGCTCTGGCAATGAGTGGAAAACATTACTGATGACTCAGAGGCCAACCGGATGGTGGTTCTCAAAGCCAATACTTGGCTGATGAAGTGACGCCGCGGCACACTGTTGGAAGCCATCGGGACAATTTTCAAGATGAAAAAACTCTCCGGATCAGTGTGGGTGCTCCATGCTGGGAGGCCTGGTTTACCCTCACAGCTGCAGACGCAACAAGCTGGATTAAAGGTGACAGTGTGGTCTTGCTTGAACACAACTGCTGGATCTGAGCAAAGGGCTGGAAAATCGATGGTAATCAACACAACCTGGCAACATTTTTGAGAGCTTTTAGCTAAGGCACTGCTGCAATCGTGTTTGACACTTTAAACTTGTGTCCTTAGCAAATGACATTTACTTTCTGGGCATTTGGCTGACAGTTCTTGCAGAGGAACATGCAAACCGAGAGCCAGCATTGGTTTGTTTTGTTGCTAAAGAACACATGAGCTATGGTACAGTTATAACTGGTGTCCTCTTAGGCTGTATTTACACTGCATGGCTCAGGTGGCCCATATTCAATTTTTTCCTCTAATGTGGCTCAGATCGGATATGTACTATGCATGTGTAAGCAGGAAAAAAGTGCATGGAATCTGATATTCTCAGATCCAATTCAGGCCTCGTCCATATGCGGAAATCAATCCAGGATGAATCGATTTGTGTCATTTCAACTGTGATCTAAGCGTTGTGATCGCATATTCACTGTCGATGTGAGTCCCACGTCATTAAAATGTGACAGGTGTATCAATTAAAGAATCAGAGAATGTAGTGTTAAGTTATTGCTAATGCAACTGAACATTTCCCACAGCTGCAGCTTCACATTTTAAAGCATTTGACTGGTGAAATGCCAGTTTACTTACTACGCTAATCACACTTAGCTTAGCTAGCTTACCGCTAACAGTTAAAAATAGGCTTGCTGAGCAAAGCATGATTATTTTCAGCATTTGTTAACAGCTGATAAAGGTAAAATATGTCTAGGAGAATCAGACTCAGAATGCGAAAAAAATTATTGTCCACTGCAAAGCAGTGGAAATTTGTCCAGGTCCTACACAA
>JAQLOL010000015.1:2927662-2937991 GCA_029783665.1 Naso thynnoides | reverse complement strand
TGTGTGTGTGTGTGTGGGTGGGTGGGTGGGTGTGTGTGTGGGTGGGTGGGTGTGAGGGCAAAAATGAGGGAGCTTTCAGGATGTCACCACTTTATTACCATAAATACTGACATGTAGAAAGATCTGTATGAAGAAGTGTCAATCTAGCAAGAATCCTTTCTGGCAACTATCATCGATGGAAAAGATGGTGTGGATGTGAAGCCACACTAAGAAAGATTCTATCTAACAAGTCTAAAAGCCTGAATCTCCTTCAACATCCCCAAGAGACTTATGTGTTCATAACACCCTACATGTTGCTGCAGCAAATACAATGTACAGACAATTTTTCCGATGGTAGAAGGTCAATCATGTTGGGAGGTTGACTCGATAAATAGCGATGTTAAAATAAGAAATCAACAGATTACAACACTGACATTCCTGCCTGAAGGCGAGCGTCAGCTTCTTCTGCCCGGGCCACACATCCTGTGTGAGAAGTGCATCTGCATCGTCTTACTTCTTTTTTTTTTTTCTATGCCACACATGTTAATGGATTAGAGCAGCCACGCAGCTTGCCCTAAAGCAGCGGTTCCCAAACATTTCAGCCCGCGAAACCCAAATTAACAGTGCCAGACACTAGGGACCCCATCATTCTTAGAGGTGGCATATAATGTGGTGCACAGCTGCGCATATGCACTAACAGGCCTATGCAAACACAATAGCTGATAGCTGAATAGCTGAACAGTCATAGTATTATTTTAAAGAAATTTGAAATAGAATACAACAAAATATAACCAGACTGTATACAATAAATAAAGGGTTGAGGGTGAAATATGCAATTAAAAGGTTAAAAAATGCACACGTCCATGAACATTTAAGGAAGGTGCAGGAACCAGAAAAGCATAGAATCAAAAGAAAAGATGGAGGTCCGCACATTTCAGCTCACTCTTAAAAATTTTTTCAATGAAGTACCTCAGCGTAGCAAGTGACATTTCGAGCTACATGCTCTTCTTTAGATTAAGTCAGTCTGAAGACAGAGGACATGTGGAAACACTAATTCAAGTCTTGCTGATTTATTTAGCAATTAAATTTTTTTTTACGCATCTATATATTGCCAAACACACTTTCCACAGATCTGCACAGCGTGGGGCACATCCGCATATGAACCTGCCATGTAAATTATTCATTCAACATATGTTGCGTCTTCTAAACAAGTGGCATTGCATCCTCTGTTCTGACTTTCAGTGATATGATGGTATGCATCAAATCAGTAATACAAACTGATCAAGTATTAAATTATTCACTCATCTGTTACCATTCCATCCGAGTTTGACGACAGTCTATCTATGAGAGTCCGCAGGGGGGAGAGCCAGTTAATTCTTACACAACTCAATGATAGCTCTCTCCCAGTGGACCAGCTTTAATGCATGGCTAAAGCATATGCAAAAGAGAGCTTTGTAGGGATGGACCGGCTGGTTAAGCCAAGATAAATTCTATTACAGGTTTGCAAGAGCACAGAAAAAGCTCTCAGGTGATTGGCTGATGAGAATACTTCCTGGAGATGCCTTAGCAACACAGCTGCTGCCCCTGCCTGACCGTCCACAACCAATCACTATGAGCAAATTTCCCCTTGGGGTCAGGTGAGCAGTCCAGTAGTAATCACTGCTTTCTCATTCACAGGGATGAATGTGAAAATGAGAGGAGGCATCCACATGGGAAAAAAGAAAGAGAATAAGAGGGGGAGGAAGAGAGAGAGTTGTGTGGGAGGGAAAGAAGAGGAGAGTAGGAAGGAGGGGGAGATAAAGATTCCCAAGGTGATGGAAGGAGGCGCGCTGGCCAAATACGTATTTCTACTCCTTCAGTTTACACTTTTGGATTTTTAAAGTTTTGGACATTTCACACAAGGACTCCACAAAAAAAAATCTCCCTCAGGTAAAATCACAAGGATAGACTGATGACTCCTCACAGTACTGTGGACAGACTGTATGTTGACAGCACTTCTGATAATGTTTAAAACCTGAGCAAACTTGTTGTATTTGTATGTAGACTCCCATTAGCCAAACTGGTCAACTGTGGGTGTGACAAACTGTCAGGCATTAAGCAGGATCTCATAGAGCCAGAGAATAAATCTAATCTTAACTCCCAAATAAAGACAATTGAAACTAGATAAATAAACTACTTTTGTGTCTGTACATTGAATATGAAGCTACAGCCAGAAGTGTGTTAGATTAGTTTAGCAGTGAGGTTGACCTTCTCATCCAACCTCTCAGCCAACTCCCATTCAGTACAAAGTAAAAGTGGCAACCAGGTCACGATATAAGTCACTGTAAAAAGACATTGGCATTGCACGACAGAATGTTTCTTCTGTTGGGTTTAATTAACCAGAGACAGTTAATAGACACTGAGATGTCCCACTGACTGTTCATTTCTTGTGTCAGTGTCAAGTGGGTTTCGCCACAGCTCTGCCCTTTTAGGAGACAGGAAGCATTCTTGAGTCCATCCATTTTTACGGGAGAAATGAACATGATCACAGATTACGACCAATTCTTTGACCCAATTGTCACCAAGATACATATTAGACCCATTTTTCACAAGACACATATCTTCTGAACATTCTGACACAAAAACAGCATTTTTCAGACACACAAATCAGAAGAAAATCAACTTTGTGCGATACCTGTCTCTGTCTCAGCAACATATTATTCACGTCAGGTCTGAGCCTTGATGCTTCTCACCTTTTTTCCCACATTTAAATGGTCTTATGGGTGAAACCATGAACTAAGGGTGCACTCGCACTAGGCAATCCGTACCATGCCTGAGCATGTTTGACCCCTTAAGTCCAGTTCGTTTGACTAGCGTGAGCGCTCCGTTCCGTACTCAAGCATGGCACGCTTTGTCGGCCCTGGCACAGTTGGAAGAGGTGGACTTCGGCACAGTATGGATGCACGTGCATGAGCACAAGCACAGGCACGGAGCGCCGACATCATTATGAATGTTTGTGGAGGATTCACCTTAAATTCAGGCAAACAACAGCATACAAACCGATCCCGAGAACCAGAGAACAATTTAAAAATGTTATTAAAAGATTTTAAAAATGCGGGTAAAAACATGGGTCGCATTCTGTAGATCAGGTAGCTCAAGCGTGCTCAGGCGCAGTTAGACTGGAGCAATGTGAGCGCAGGTGGGGGAGAGGGGAGGGGGGACATTTGTGCTTTGGCGCGGTATGGGACAACTGGGCCAGGTATGAGTGAACCCTAAAAGTTAAAGCTTACATCAAACAAATACTAGGCGATGCAATTTCCATCTGTTTTAATCCATTCACACTAAGTTAAGACCTCCTCAAGAAGAGGTGGAGGGATGGTAGTTCCTTAACTGTCTTTATGGTGGTCGTGACTCCGCCCACTTACTGTAGGAGAGGGAAAGTGTATACCATTTCACACCACTGGTGCAGCGTACAGTGGGGTATTTTGGGTTATTATTGACTATCTTTGTTTTGCTTAAAAAGGCAAACAGAGATTTCTTGGTAACGAGATACAACCCATTAAGTCAGGCGGTTACAGCCTACATCCCAGTGTAACCACAGAAATACAGTCAAAAATAATCTAAAGCCTTCCGCAAAGCTCTTTTGGATCAAAAACATTTGTCTTGTAGCTGAAGGTTACAGTTAAGAGGGAGAGCTTATCTTTTGGCACAACACATCTTCCAACCAAAATGGTAGCCAAAGTGAGCAAGATAAATTCCCCCACTGGATGAATATTTGATATCACTCTTTGCTCAGTTCCAATCTCAGCTTCAAGGGAGGGTCCCTCAACCTACAAATATGTATTTGGTAGGAACAAAGAACATGCTGCTCAGAATATGGCCTTGTTTTGTTGTTTGACATACATTTATACAACCCAGAGCATGTAAAGGTCTACAAGTGTTTAGAAAAAGAGACTAAAGACTGACATAGAACAGAGTAAGCATATTTCTTCGGATCTTTGGAGTGCTTACTTGGATATTTTTGTTTGTCAGATCTATGGCTGAGCTTTGCAATCAACCAGCACTGATCGCAAATCCAAGGGCAGTGAAACAACCTTCTTCTTGAGCCTTTTCTGAAAGGGTTTAAAATGCTGTTGCCTGGCAGCACAAGCAGCAACACATCTCTGTATTGCTTTGAAGAGTAAAAAAAAAAAGAGCACTCCCAGAAAGTACTCAGGTCTAAAAGGAAAAAAATAATAAAGCACAATCATCATTTTTATGAGATCTTAATAGTGCTACAAATGTCAGACCTGATGTATTGGTCCCTGTTCCCTGGACTATCATTATGCTTATCAAAAACACTTCATTATGGGAATCAGGTCAGAGGCAGAGAGAGGATGGAGAGACAGAACGAGAGATGGCTTGTGTGTGTGTGTGTCAGTATCTGTGTATTCCTTATTCTGTACACAAGTGGCATACAGGCACAGGACTGCTCTTGTCCTTCTGATCCAGTAAGTAACAATTCCATGCATCTATGGGTATATTTGCATGAGGTGCACATAAGTGTATATAAAGTTTGCGCATATGTGTGTCTGTGCATGCTGCTAAACAGACTCAGCACCCAAGCTGCTGTTTCAGAAACAAACGCTTCTGTCCTCCATCGATCCAGACACTGCCGCCACAAACATATTCTCTGATTATCATTATCTAGCCAAGCTCTGCCCTACCATTAGTGTTCATGATATCACTTACAGAAAAAAAAACATTTGTCTCATTTTCACATGTATCATCCCCTTCCTATTCCCAGAGTGGTTAGCATAAAAAGCATCTGAAACTGTGAGTAAATATGTATTCCTGAGGGGGAGAGGTTGGGGCGGGCCCTGCCCACCTCCATGCCACATGAGATAGGATGAAAGACTGGAGACGCTGAGGGGGAGCAGAGACTCCACGCCCACCCCACCCCCCATCCCCTGTCTTTATAAAAAGTTATTAGGAGATATGGAGCAAAGGAGCAACTGGGAATTCAAACAACAATAGCAATTGGACCAACATGGTCTCCTTTTTGTTAAGAGAACAACAAACCAGGCAATAAACAAACTTTCATCCCTTGGCTTCCACATACATACAAACTTGAAAACAGCAAAAGCCAAAGCTGATCGTTTTTCAAAAAAACAGCACACACACAGAGCAGAGAGGATGAAGGAGGGGCAATGCGTAGCAGAAAAACAGGAAAGTTTTGCCAACCTTTTTCTGATCCTCCAGCTTTTGACTTGTTGACTTCTTGCCATGCTTGCTGGCTTCCGGTACATCCATCCCTGGTCCAAATATAGTATAACTCCAGAGTAAAATGATAAAAAATAAGTTGATAAGAATCCAGATGGCTACAGCTTGCCGATGAGGGCCTGTGTCCGGCTCACGCCTTCACCCGGACACAGGCAATCCATGGCAGGTGGTGGTTTGTACAGTTGAAGTAAAACGTATCTCTGAATGTGATCAGCAATGGGAAGGTTTTGGGGAACAGGATGAATTCCAAATGGGTAGCACAAGTCTACCGAGAGTGCATCATTATGATGAGCGTAGCAAAGATACACTGACTAGGCCTTATAGCCTGCAGGTCATGTCGTTTTCATGGGGATTATAGTTATGCTAGCTTCCTCCTCAGGGTGCAATGCCTGGCTCCAGCACAGTCTCCCCTCCACATCTAGGAAAAAAAAGAAAGACAAGACATACTATAATTTAAATGCATAAAAATCCAAAAAAGGAGTAGTATAGTTTTAGCTTCACAATTAATGCAAGAGCACTCTGCCTCTCAGCAAAGTCAATATTCCCCTCAGTGCTGCACTGTACAAATGGCAGGGGTATCTGCATATCAAAGTGTATGTTGCCATGGTGCTCAGAGAGGAGAAAGAAGGAGAAGCTTCTACTACATGCTGTTTGTTCTACGTTGAGTGACTGTTTTTGATTGTTGTCTTTTTTCCACAAACCCATTTTCCACCAAAAGAGTAGCAGGGGAAGGACTGAGTCACACTGAGGTTGGGTAAACTTGCACCCTGGGAGGGGTCCCACCATGGAAAGATGACCACAGGATTGGTGGCTGGCCCCTCTGGGGACTCTATGGGGTTCAACTGTCTGTTTGGTTTATTTACTGTACATTCTGCAAAACATCTGCCATTTAAAAGGAATATTACTGTAAAAAGCATGATTTGGAAATGAGACTCAACTTGCCAGTGCTCGCCATACTTGACCTGTTGGACTATGAAGGACTAATTCTATATGTACTGTATATGGACAGGGAAATCTGACTCATGTTTTTCATTTTATGATTTATATTTAAAATACTATAGTGTGAGAGTTGGTTTTACTTTACTAAAATAGAGCCTTGTGCTTTAAACACGTGTTTATCCATTTTTAATTAGTTGCTTTATGACCACTAAAAGGTTAGCAGCCTCTACCAGCGACAAAACTACATTTTTAAGGGGATAGTTTGATATCTTGGAAAATAAGCCACTTCACTTTCTTACCTAACATCTGTCAGTTCAATGCAAAGCTACAACAAACACGACTTAGCCAAGACTGAAAGTAGGAAAAAACAATCAGGTTTTGTTCAGCCAGTAGAGACTCCAAGAAGTCACTGCGCCTGACCTGAAATGACATTTTGCAGGTTGAGATGTCTGCATTCTGCGATTGTCTGGTCTTTTAAAATGACCTTTTCTTCAATGGACTGTCGAAGTACATGAAATGCCCCTCGTCCTTCGCTGTTTTCAGCTAACAATGATGTCAGCATGGAGCTCTAGCTCCAAGGACTTCACCATTTGCCATAAAAATGCTTAAAAATGTTGTTTATGACTGTAAATATCCTTATAAGACTTAATGTGCAAAAACCAAATTTCTCCTTTAATGTTGTAAAATATCAACTTAAGTATATTGATTTATAGAACAAAATAAAAAAAATAGAAGAGTGATATTTTTTCAGCCTGAATAGCGAAGGTTTTTGCTTGCAGATAAAAGTAAATTAAATTTTCTGGTGTACCTGGTGTAATAACTACAGAAGAGACAGACAAAGAGACAGAACAATCACCCCTCTCTGGCACGAATACAGTATAAAGTCCTATGGTTTCCCCACACAAAGAAACACAATTGCATTGTCACTGAAATCAATAGCCCCTGCACTGCGATTCAGCCACCACTCATCCACAGAGGCTGGCCAATCAAATGGTCCAGTAATCCCCCAAGGTAATGCACTGTGAGAAAAGTCATCACCGGAAACTGCCATCACTACCTCTGACTTCCATCAGGTTATTAGGGAGCCTGACGTGTCTTCATCTTCTCACTGAACACTGGTTAGATCTTCAGTTTTCTTCACTAGACACTTAAGAGTGTTACACTTCAACCCTTTCACTTCAGGGTAATCATTGCCATGTGATGGAAACTCGGAATTGATTTTTAAGGGACATCATGAATTGAGCGCTGGAGACCAGTACGATTTTCCAGTAAACCTTAACCCCACTAAACTAAGAGTGTTAGCTGCAAGCAGTAAGCTGTGAAAAGCACTTCTTTTAAGTACCATGGGGATGCCGTTCAATTACATTATGTAGTAGCCTCAAACAACAAGCAATGCACAGGGAATATTTACAGCAATAGGTGATGAAGACAATTAAGTCAGTGCTCTCCTAAGACTATAACCACCACCAACTTGGCGGAGGCCTGAACACTGCATCCCAAAAATGCTAAATTTGCTAAAAGCGCAGCTGTATTGCTCCTAGACTTCCCCATTTCCCTCAGCAGTGGAATTACGTACGTGGGGGGCTTTCTAAAATCATGCATACTGCATGAGTGCTAATTTCCCCTTTTCTTCTTCTTGAATATTACAAAAGAAACAATGGAACCTCACAGGGAATAGCATGGCATACTCTCTGTTTACTGCAAGGAGAAGGCTAACTGGCACTCGCTGTCAGAGTGTGACACGATAGCCTCTGATGTAGGCCAGTGGAGCCGGAGGTCATTCTCCATCTGCTTTCCCTGACAAGCAACAGCAGGTACAGAGCATCCTTATCAAGCAAGCAAGGACAGACGCTCCATGAAATATGATAAAATAAAAATGCTTAACAAGAGCTCGCAAACATTTATAGACATTGCTCATATGTCCAGTCCCTTACTTCTTGGTTTGCTGAAAAACAATAATCAACACACAGACAGTCTGTTGTTCAACTAGCAAAAAGTCAATAAATGCAATTTTAATGCAACATGTTTTACTTATTTCAATATTATGTGAGAATAACATAAAAGTGATGCTTCTGATGTGGCAACTGAGGAAACACTCCTTGGGTTCTATTTTCATCAGTGTGGGTGCGGCACATGCGCAGCTCTAAATTCTGGGTGCTGGAAACACAAGTTGGTGTGACAATTTTCAAGGGAAATTTGGTGAACGCACGCATCTGCGCAGCGGTAAACCAGGATGAACAGACAACTAGAAGGTGTGTCACAGCTAATTTAAGTCATGGCTAATCAGATCAGCTCCTGTCATTCCCTTTAAGACTGCTGTGATGCAGTGTATTGTCATTTTCGGCTGAAGAGGGAGCAGACAGGTGCCAGCCAAACTTTACACAGGCGGAGACTGACATACTTGTGTGTGAGGTTCTGGATCGTCATTGTGACTTATTTAAAACAACACTGATAAAGAGCAATGAACTTGTAACATCACTGATGTTGTGGTTTTCTAAAATAAATTCAATCAGGAGCTTTACGTAAACATATTTACTTCACTGAGTAATGAAATGGCCTCAGCTGACACACACCATGGCTTTGCACGGCTGGGAAATTACTAAACGAGCAGGTTCCAGTCAACTGCCTGATTCACATCCAGTTCAACAGACAAGAGTCAGCTTAATGTTTTATATGATTAACTAAAATAGAGGGTTGAATTCAAAATTAAAGTTTTGCTTATTTATGTAAGTGCAAATGCGGAGGACATCCACCAAACCTGTCTGTGGGATTCTGGATAGGTCCGATCGTGTCTTGCCAACTAAAGCCATGAAAATAGTGCCCTGCCAGCTGCGCTGCATTCTGGGTTGCATTTGAGATAAATTCTATAAATGATAACACAAAATTGCTCTGTAATAAATTTCATGGCTGTGTGTAATAAATTAGGCTATGTAATGAAAACTAAATGTCCATCACATGGGGACTAGATATAATCATTTAGACTCAACCGAAAAAAATCCGATAAGGCGTATGAAAAGACTGAAAAATATAATAAAACAGGATGCTTTCAGTATTTTGGCAAACACATTCTTGTATTTATAGTTTGAGAGCATATTACTGTTTGCTTTAATCCCTTTAGGTTGTAAAGAATGGAAATCTCCATATTTATGAGCAGCAATCACTGCAGTTTCATCACAGTGAAGCGCTGGTGATCCCACCTTCAATCTCTACAGCTGGTCGACATTTCCCCACACCCAGTGGCCTTTCACCAGCACTTGGTATTCAACGGGTGTCTGAAACTCTCCAAGTGGTCAATAAAGTGTGATTCATGAGGCCTGGAGACGTAACTACACACTGCTGCTTTAATTCGAGGAGATGTAAATGATGGCCATAGATCCAGTCTGATTTCCTCAGGGAGAGATTGAAGGTTGGGGAAGCATGCGCCGTAAATTATCACCTCAATAGGTCAGAGGTGAAACATAAAGAACGCCCCGCCCTCACATTAAAATACTATAACACCCTAATGGCATTTTTTAAACATAAACCTCATTTTATCAGCCTTAGTGAGAATCACAGCCAATCAAAACACATCTGATGTGGTCGCTAGAAACACTTTACATTTTTAAATATTTGCTACAGGTACACATCACGCCGTTTTTAATCTGCAGATGTAGAATGGTACATACCATAATTTTTGTTTACATCAGGAGGAGCACAGCAACAGAACAGTACAGTATTATTCGCCAGGAATGACAAATACATTAAACAACACAGCCTCAAATATGCTGTTGCTTTTAAACATTTGTTTTATTTCTACAAGAGACAAAGTGGAAAGCAGTATTCTTTTAAAGATATGTGCGTGGCAACGTAAAGCCAGTGTCGGCTGTATGAGAAACATGGTAATGGGAGTGTTGCCGAGAATTAGGACATTTGTAACAGCCTTTCCATACTTCACTTGGCTCCCCAATGGGCCATTACAATACTGATAAACCTAATACATGCAATTAGGATCCACTGCAACATTCAGGCACTGAGAGGACTGAATGGAATTTCCAGCACTGCCCTTGTAAAAACACTCATTATTACTTATACATTATATTATACTTATTAAAGATGGTTCAAATAAGATTTCAAAAATTTCCCAAGAGGCGGGAGCCAGTTATTAGGGCCCGAGCACCGAAAGCAGTGCGA
>JAQLOL010000015.1:2879953-2896324 GCA_029783665.1 Naso thynnoides | reverse complement strand
CCCCCCCCCTCACGAACCACCACCAGCATTGTGCACTCACCTGGTGCAGCCATTTTGCACCAGAACACTCACCACACACCAGCTTGAGATGGAGAGTGAGATGAATGAATAAGATAATTACATGAGGGTGATGATTAGGTGGCCAGATTGAATCAGCCAGGTTGGGAATTTAGCCAGGACAGCAGGGAGCCATCTACTCTTTGCAAAAAATGCCATGGGATCTTTTATGACCACAGTGAGTCAGGACCTCGGTTTAACGTCTCATCGAAGGACAGCATTCCTACGGCACAGTGTCCCTGTCACTGCACTGGGGCAATGGGATGGATTTTTTGGCCAGAGGGAAGACCCCCACCTGCTCACCACGACCCAGCAGCAACTTAGTTTTCCTTTAGGTTTCCCATCCAAGTACTAACCAAGCCCTCACCTGCCTAGCTTCAGTGATATCAAATCCAGGGTAACTAGTGAACTAGCTGTTGAAGCTAGCTTGGTTAGCCAGTTGGGACTAATTTTAAAAACAGGTAACTTACCAATACAAGTCCATCAACAACAACACAGAGGCTCAAATAATATGCAAAACAAAAGAAAACAAATCTATTAGACGGTGTAAAATCATTAAATGGGGAAAATCAAGTTACACTGCTACATGAACATTATGGCAGTAATATTAGCAGTTACACTGATCAGTCACAAAAGCAAAACCCCTGCCACATGAAGGAATAACACTAATCATCTTGTTACAATGCAATGTTCTGCTGGTAAACCTTTGATCCACTCTGACATGCACAACCCAAACAAAAACTCTTACAGACTAAGTACACCTCCTATGCCAGCAACACTCCTAGAGGCCAGTGGCCCCCCAAAGCAGAACAGTGCCCCCTGCCATACTAAAAAACAGCTCAAGAAAGAGCTCATTGACCTAGCCACCAAATTCCCTTAGATCCCAATCCCAGGGAGCATTTGTGGGACTTCCTGGGACAAGTCCAATCCATTTGTCGAGGCCCAACTTGGCAACCCACGGGACTCAAAGGAGACCTGCTGCCAGACATCACATTACACCTACAGAGGTCCTTTTTCTGTATTGTCAGGAATTTCTGCACCAGAAGCATCTGCAGAAACAGCCGGAAGAATGAGAGAGAAGAAAGTAGAAACAAACCTGAAAATTCAAAATAAAATTTTAAAATATAGGTCTCTGAACCTGAAGAATTCACAACATAAGAAAATATTTTGTTTCTTTAATGAGGGAATGTGTGTGTGTGTGTGTGTGTGTCTATATGTTGGGGAGTGGAAAACAAGATGATGGTAGAGGTAACACTGGGATGGAACAACCACCATCTCGGCAATCTAAACCCTTTTCTCTTGAATTGCATTTGTGTAAAACACTTTCAGGCATCTCTTTTCTTTTTGTGTTGCATGACAGACCTTAGCAAGCCAACTTGCACATATTAGCCTGTCACTTAAATTAGGAAAAAAATAAAATCCCACAACAGCCCCCTGTGTTCGTCAAGCTCTGTGGACAACATTATTATCTTGCCAGGAAATAGCCGGCCGAAGTGGCTGCTGGATCCAAATATTAATGGATCATTCCCTGCCTTCACGCGCCAAATGAAAAACCAAACCTGCCAGCTCCGTTCAGAGCTAACAGCAATAACATTTAGCATAAAGATGAGAATACCGGCATAATCAAACCTTTAAAAAATGCATATGACTTTAGGTAGAATACGACATTTTGTTGTAAAGATGAGCTGAGCTGAAAATACAGTAAAATGTTTTATTAAATGTCTGATTAGGTTTTCAATAGAAGACTTATTTTATTTTTCCAAAAATACATCTACCATTTTACAAATGTGGCTATTCTGAGAGATTATTATTCACTTTAATATTATCTTTTTAGTTATCAGGTAAATTAAACTGTTTCCTGAGAAAATATAGAAATTTTAAGGATGCTACCATCTTAGCTAAAGCAACACCACTATCCAAAATGGGTGCATTGCATTCAAGAAGGCAAGAAGGCCTTCATTTGTCAATACTTTTCTGGAAATCCATGTGCAACAGAGCATGGAATTGAGAACATTGCCAGTGGGAGCGGGCGGCCAGCGCTGACCAGAAATGTAAATTGGCGGTCTGAAAGCGCGGGCCAGGAGCCTTGTCAGCTGCAGTCCTGCAAACAGTAATAACTCTCTACAATCACACCATAATGATATGCTTGGGGTCCTGTTAACTCTGCATGTAATAATGGTCTCACTTTTCTGTGTCTGTTAACCGAAAGGCTGGTAGCAGCAGTACTGAAGAGGCCTGGCGTGTGTTGGTGGGCTTACCGTGGCAACGTGGGTCACACTGGATCATTATCCCCACTATTAACATCCCAATTACACACCTTTGGTCGCATTAAGAGCAGGCAGATACGTGCTGTGACCTTTGTTTGAGGCATTACTCTAACCACTGCCTGGATACTTCTCTGTAATTCAGAACCACAACCTTGAACCCAACACTCTTCTCTTACACTGGTGACCACTTTACTCCTCCAACCCTCACTAGCTCCATGATTCAAACAGTAGATTAATTCTAAATTACTGAAAACAAATGCTGAAATCTGCTGTGGGTAGTCCAAGTTAATGGCTATAATAAACCTTTGTCTGATGAATTATTATCACTTGTTTCTGTGCTATGTGAGCAGAAAAAAGGGTTACATTTGAGCCATATGCACAACAATTTAATGATCATTTCATAAGACTAATAAGTCTCATAAACCCTTTCAATTTGACAAACCGCTCCACCAGACCTCAAATGATACAGATTCAGTTTCAGTACATAACTTTTCCTAATTCCTAAAGAATGGGCCACATGCAAGAACATTTTTGTATTCTTACCATAACTTTCTCTTAATATTTGTTCTTACAGTGGGCTCTTAAGCTTTGCCTTCTGGCTCAGCCCTCTTTTTGTCACAACAGTGCGGTAAAGCGGGCGCAAAATCACTCCCGGGATTGGTGACAAGGCGTAGTCCTGGTGGAGGCCAACCCCCACAGGAACACGGTCCAACTTACTGCCGAGAAAACGAACGCAGCTCTTGCTTGGGCAACCGGGGTTTGGATGGCCCTGAGTAGTAACCCCCTTACTACTGCAACACCTCCCACCATATCTCCTGAGGAACCTGGTCATAAGCCCTTTCCAAATCCAGAGAGCACATGTAGACTGGTTGGGCAAACTCCCAGGCCCTCTCCAAGATCCTTGCAAGAGTGAAAAGCTGGTCGGTTGTTCCACAACCAGGACGGAATCCACATTGTTCCTCTCTAATCTGAGGTTTGACTATCAGCCAGACCATCGTTTCCAGCGACTTAGAGTAAACTGAGGCTGAGTAATGGGATGCCTTCGTAGTTAGCACACACTCTCTCGTCTCCCTGTTAAAACAGGGGAACCACCATTTCAGTCTGCCCGTCCTTTGGCACTGCCCCAGACATCCAGGCAGTGTTAAAGAGACGTGTCATCCATGACAGCCCCTCAACACCAAGAGCCTTCAGCATTCTCCTTCAGTTGTTCAAGGATTACTGCCCCTTGAGGCACCTATGACCCTCAGCCGCAGCTTCAGCAATGGAAGCTTTGAACATCGACCACTCTGGTTCGATGACCCCATTGCGACATCATTTAAATTTGAGTCTATAAACACCTTTATTAGTGGAGCTCTGCACGGTGGGGGTACTTTGTCACTCCTCTCCTAAAAAATAACGAATTAATACTGTGTCACCAGTGGGACCGACTGTCACTGAGATGAATAGGAAATACTTCAATAAGGCTTCAAAAAAGTCTCACAACAGACACAATCTTTAATTAGTGCATTATTTTGCAGTTTAAGAGCTTCATATTAATATTATAGTATTATACAATAGCATTAATAGCCAATTTTCTTATTATTTATCATTATTTATGATATCATTAGGCTACATAAATACATTTACATTTATTTTATAATTTGAATCGGACAATAAAACAAAAAATTGTGAACACTGCCTAGTTAATAGGTGTAGTTTTTTAATTTATTAAAAAAAAAAAAACCGCTGACCAACGTTACATGACTCTTACAACAGGTCTGGAGCACTCAGAAAATTATGTTTGTACTAGAAAGAAACTTCAAAATATGAGAAAAATGGTGAATGCTGCAAGTTCTCTTAAATCAGTTTTGGGTTTTTTTTGGTTGTTGTTGTTGTTGTTGTTTTACTTTAAAATTAAACCAGGAAAATCTTGTTGGGATAACAAATCTCTCTTTTTCAAGAGTATTCGGCCAGGACAGGTTCTTACATGAGGCCCATTGTTTCCTTCTTTTTGGAAGACTGCATTTCACTGTATTTGTGCCTTACAGTTTAAGTGAAATTAAATTGAACTTTTGGAACAGCTTGTACCTACAATGAATGGGTGTGCTGCACACAGTTTTTCTATTAAAAATAGATTATAACTAGATGTTAAGGTCCATTCACTTGCACTATCAGCTCAGATTAAGCATTAGATAACAGGCCCAAAATTGAGTTTTGCTTCCAACCTGTGTGATCATCTGACTGCTAATATTCTAGTAATTAACTTGGTGATAAAATGTTGACATAACCAAACCCAAAGAACCTAAATAAGGTCAAATTATGAACATAATAAACAGGTTTTTGAAAAAGAAAACCATGAAATTGCTTTAACTGCATTTTATGCATGCTGACATCTAAGGTGGCACTTAGTCTACAGTCTAAACAAGCTGCTTTATGACGTAAACATACTGGGGAAGTAATGAAGAAAAATACTCTTGACCTTAATTGCTGTTGTCAAGGTGCCCCTGTGCAGAGGACCTAACCCCCAAATGCTCTTGGGAGCTGTTCATTGGCCAAGCAGTAAAAAACTGGGCGAGCCTATTGTGTAAATGGGTGCAAATGTGAATACAAAACAGGATGTTACTGAGAAATAATGTGTGCACCCTCAATATTCTCTGAGTAAATAAAGATGAATGAAAACAATCTTTCCATTTTACTGCCTTCTTCAGTTGCCTCAGTTGTCTTCCTCCATTCATCTCTTTCTTTTTCCTCTTTGCCCTTGTCTCCATCAAAAAACTGATTTACATGTATTAGGTGTGTACAGCTGTGATGAAAGAGGCAGAAATATATAGCAGAGGGACATGAGCCTTGAGCACACCTATGGTACCACCGGATCATTCCCATAATTCAACCCCCCGCTCCATTTCCCAGCAACCCCGCCTTGTTCAACAGCCATAATGCAGTGACAATAGAGGGAGATGGTTTATTTCATGTGCCATTTCCAACGGCACAGCAGTAATGAGAAACAACATTAACATTTTGCTGACACGTGTTTCTTCCCCCCCCCTCCCTCGTTGGGCATTAGTTTTGTGTTTGCTGTGTGGTGCTTTTGGTGTGCTGTATTTCATTGTAATATAAGTCAAGTGTTACACACCAACACACGTGATTTCCTAATGTCTGGAGAATGACCTGCAGTGAAAGGATAAGGAAAGAATATGCTGATATGTATAATATATGATAATATTTACATTTAGAGCTGCAATGTCTGATTATTTAATCTTTTTTTAATTAATCAAATTAAAAACAACCATTAACTCAATGGTAAAGAATATACACTCATCTAAAAATAAATATCAGATATATATTTGTAAACAAAGTTTGGGGGGGGGGTTTACATTCAATATTTCTCAGCAAAATGTATTGTGTATGGTTGAAGCGAATTAATGTGTTTTCCTTCTTCAAAATATTTACAGAGTTGATTCTTAGTAGAATATGAAACTTCCATCCTTTCTTTTACTCGATGTCAGCAACCACACAGTTTTTACGATCTTGCCTCTATTGGCACATTGCAAAGCTTGACCCAAATGTTTTAAATTAGGCTGATAGCTTCATACTTGCTAGCTCACTGTCAGCATTATTTGGGTTTATAGTATATTTTTAACGATCAACTTTTGTTGTTTTTTTTAAAGCAATATTAAGAAAAAGACTGGTTATTAGACAACCAGCACTTCCAAAAACAAATATCAGCTTTATATGAGTGTTACCATAAAAAATACATATAAAATATGAGGGAAAAAAATGAGAATTGTCACACAGTTGATTGGAAAAAAAAAAAAAGAAGCAAAGGCACACAGTCTATATCAGCACGCTGCTCACAACAAGACCACAGTGGTATTATTATCACCAGTCTCAAGAAAAGTGGCACTCTTGGTACTGAGCAGGGCTGCCTCTGAATGGTTGGACTGGGAGAGCGACAGGGGTCTTTGGTATGAGAAAGCCCCTCCATGGTGTACCTCCTATAAAAAATAGATGAAACCAGGCAATCTTTGAAGGGTAATTGGTTCCCTGGTGACTGCCTTGCACCGCTTTAAATTCCACCAAAAATCCACCACACACACACCCTGACGTTTGCAGCTAACAAGAGAAAAAAAATGACTCTTTTAGGTGTTTGGTGGCAGAGCTGTCTTGTTTTTTCCATCCTTTCACACATTTGAGCAGATTTTCTTGTCTTTGTCCAAGATTTCAACAATCCATCAGCTCAAGAGCTGCTAATGGCTCGACAGGGTGACAGCCCCCTGACTGGTCTGAGAGCAGCTGCTTCGTGTGTGTGTGTTAGTGAGTGTGCATGTTGACTGCCCATGTGTGAACTTTACTGATGTCATTGTGAATTCCATTTGGGCTGTTTTCTACACAAAAGAGGTTAAAGAAATCAATCAGGTGCTCCACCTCTTGTTGTGGTTTAATTACTCTGACAGACAGCAGTGCAAATCAACACCACGCTCACTGAAATGCACAAGCCTGCATTCTGACAAATGGCAAAAGCCATAATTGCCTTCAAATGAGCTAATTTAATGGACATGAGCATCAATATTAGCGCTGGAGAAATGTCACAGCTCACAGGCAAACTATGGAAGAAGTGTTTGCTGTGATTTTCTGAGCAACGGGTGTTAGTGAGGGTGATAAATGTCACCACAAAAATATCTTTCCATTTAACTATTTCAAAGTCACTGGTGCTGAAAAACTCCAGCCAGAAATTCAACAATCTTTCATTTATGAAAAAGTGAACAACAGTGTCCTGATCCCTTTTTACCTTGTCATCCTTCCTCTTCAGTCTGCAGCATATTAAGCTCTTTATTTGATGCTTTTCACAAGGACATATTAAGCGAACTCCATCAGGCCTTTAATTATCAGGCCCAGGTGGTGTTGTCCTAATGGACATCACCCTGAGGCTGTTTTGTTTGACAAATCCATAAACACATGTCCTGAAGGCAGGGAATTAAAAACTGTCATGCAAAATCAGGAAAGGATGAAGGATGGCCTAATCATTAGAGAGAGCATCCTTTTACACTTAACAGTTTGTACTGTGCAACAGCCTCTGTGGACAATGATTCACACACTTCCTGTACAAGTGTCCAACTGCAAGCCCCCCTGTGTGCATACTGTTTTGGTTTTACTTTCTCAGGGTTAGGGATATTAAATGCCATCACCACATTAATCTAACTGAGCGAAAAGAAATTTAGTTTGTGGTGCTTACAATATGTAAAAATTCAACATCATGGGACAGATGCTGTTGAAAGTTCCATTTGCATATTTGTTGTGAGTTACATATTTAATTTAGTAACCAAGTTTAAAGGCCCTGTGAAACAAAAATAACACTGCAATTTAGTTCTACATATTGATGTTGTCGGTATCCAATGGGAGTCCAGCGTTAATTTGAGTTGCACATGTGCGAAAATGTTCGCCGTCTTGGACAGCTACACTAGTCGGACAAACCACGTTATGATCTGGATTTAATATCATGATCTGAGTTTGACAGTCTAAATCGAAGTTTAATGTTTAAAACTACATCATAAGTGAATGGAAATGCTAACTATTTTACCCGTGCCACATTGTAAAGCTCATACAAGCCTAGCCAGCAACAACGTCAGTTCTAGCCAGCTAATAGGACTGCTCGTGCTAACGTCATTGCTTGCTTTGGTAGGGCTAGCTCTGGCTTTGTGGCTAGCGCTAGCCAGAAACATTAAAGTGTCGATGGCTAGCTAGTGCCAAGCAACGACGCTAGCATAATGCTACTTGCTACCACCTACTTCAGCTAACTTACCTGGCAAATAATTTACTCTTCAACAATTTACGTCCACTTTGCAACAAACCATTCTTTTTCCGCTAATTCAACTTTCCTAACATAAATATAAAGTTGGAAATAGTAGAAAATTAATCAGTAACATTAGCATCTAATAGCCACACATGATTTGTCCAAGTGTTGTAGCCAATCCTGGCTGTCCAAGATCCTTTCATGCAAGTGTGACTCACATCGACGTGGAACTCACATTGTTTACTGACAGATATGTTTTCTGCAAAATAACCCCTCTAGGCAGGAACTTGTGGGTATTGACTGACGTTCACAGTAGCCAAGCTGAACATGCGTTTCGTCAGCCCTCTGCTCACTAATGTTAATGAAAACAGCCTCATCTCTGTTGTGAAGGTCTTCTCGTCGCCATCACCCTCACCTATGCTTACAGATTTTACCAACGAATTGTGCTGGGATGAAACGTTCTTGGAGTCTGGACTTTTTTTTTTTTTTTTTAAATAATTGCCAAAGCCGGCAGTGCTGCTGGTGAAGGAGAGAGGCTGGTTCATCCCAGCAATGGAGCTGATGCATCCCAGTCAACAGTAGGCTTGTGTCTAAATTACTCGAAAAAATCAAGAAAGCATTATCATTGGATGAAAAATTAGAAACGCTCCCAAATACAAAATGAGTCATAATAACTTTGAGAACTTTTTCTAATGGGAGGAAAGACCAGATTTTGATTTAGAAACAATACAAAATTATTATTTTTACATATATTTTTAATTTCCCTGGGGGAACCCGCCCAAAGGGATCATAAAGTTCTATCTAATCTAATCTAATTTGACATAGAACATGATATACATGAACAATTAACACAAAACACAGGATTAAAACTTGAAACATGTATTTCTAAAATCATAAGGTCTTAAAAATCTATTGAATTGGTATATTTTGTTTGTTTAAACATAATTTTGATAATTGAATTTCTGTTATTGTTAGCCAATACTGAACATATTTTAGTTTTTTAGCTTTACTTGAATTTTTTATTTCTTTCATGCATTATTAACGTACATACTCTATGCTTTGTCACCATCTCTGAAACATGCAGTTATCACAGTCTGGGATTAGCTTTAAAGGAGAAACTAAAATCTCTGATAACATTAAGTATTAACAAGTATTAGCAGACATCAGTGGAAAGACTTGAGCCCCTTTAAGCCCTTTACTATATCTGATGTCAATTTAACATGTCGGTCTCCTGTCTGAATAAGCACCCTGATCATTATTACATAAAAGTTACAACACCAATCTTACAAAGTCTGATTAATGAGCTAATAGGAAAAAACTACAATCCCAACTTAATGTGATGTTGTTTAGTACTTGTGCACGTCAGTGTCAGACATTTTAAAATATGGAGCAGAATTCACTCTCTCATGATAAAAAAAAACCCAGCAAAATGCCATCCCTGTAATATATTCAGCCAGCCTCGTTCATAACACAAAACTGAAAAAGAGGTGTGTTTTTAACTAAAGTTGAAAACCACGTAGTCATTTCTAAAACCTCACTTTGACATGGAAATGAGCTCAGCAAAGTGTAGACATGATCGTGCTTTTCTGCTGGTTTTGTACAAGTACTGCAGTTGGGACACACAAGTCCAAGCCGATAATGAACTTTGCAAGAGTTTTATGAATAATGTAAAAGAGTGAGGAATTAGGAGTGGACTGCTACATTTTTTCTTTCTTCCACATTTAGTTTGAGATCAGTCACAATTCTGTTTTTCTGTCCACCTTGTTCACTGCAGCAGCAAAACATTCCCCAGCTGTATGTTTGGCCTTGTTTGTAGAGCTTTGACTTAAACTGTGGCTGTTACTAAGTAAAACCCTCATGCTGACATGAAATACCAGCAAATTGCAAGGCAGGTGCCATCAATTTTGGAATTAATGAGAATCTTTGAACCTGTTTAAAAGCAGGGTCGGCAATTTTATCCACTTTACACTATTTGTTATATTGGTTGAAGTGGCCTTTACATCCCGACAGCAATCAATAAATCCAGCTCAACAAAAGGATCGTAAAAGAGCTGTCATCTGTAGCTGCTGTATATCCTGTAAAAACTCTGACAATCACTGCTTTGACGACCAGATGGAAAGAACCAATCCAATTCCTCTCTGTCTCCCTGTGTGTAGCTCTACAGCACATGGTATTTTCAGTAAGATCAGAAGGTTTATATGTTTTTGTAGTTTGTCCCAGCTGTTTTAATCCCACTGCTTTTTAATTTCAAGCAGAACCATGGAAGAAGTCTGTAAATCTGTCAGTTTTGAAGACATGCATGTTATGGTTAAAAGTCCTTCCAGTGCCTCTGACCAAGGCACTGGCAAAGATCTGGAGTTAGTCCCCAGGCGATAAACTGTGGCAACCCACTGCTCCTTGTGTATGGAGGGCCACAAGGGTCACATAAATTGTGGTAAAGCATTTATAAATAAATACATAGAAGAATTATAAAAGTAATTTACAAATGAAACCTTAAAACAGCAATGAACAAATTCCTAAATAAAAACTTAATGTAAAAATCTATTTGGAAATGCACCAAAAAATAAAACAGAAATATGAACTCACAAACTAAATAAATATTTCTGAAATTTGTTTCTGTTTTAAAAATTGCATTTTCAAATTGATTTTCACATTTATTTATTTAGAAATTCATTAATTTTAGTTTTAAATTATGTACTTATTTTTTGTTTCTTTTTATAATTCCTCTATTTACTTATTTAATTAATGGATTTGTAAACTTATCTATTAATTTCTGTTTTAAACTGTATAATTAATTTTTAATTAAAGAAATGCTTTATTACAGTTTCCATGACTGTTGTGATCCTCCACACTATTGTGTGTAGTTAAGGTTAACTATAAATAGGATGGGTCAAATGCAAAGGATCAATTTACCCAAGGGCATTACTAAAAGTTAATTCAGTTTTAAATTGTCAAAATTTTTAGTGTTTGTTTCCTAACTTGTGCTGCGTGCATTCTGCAGCTCTGCCGTGTCAGTTAGTGTTCTGCACAAATATTATGATGTTGCCTGCTGAGGCTGAAGGAGGGATAGGATGAGTCAGAAAGTGTCTTCCTCAGGAACACTCTTTGTTTTCCTGCTGAGGCAGCAAACATCATCGCCTGCCCTCAGGAGTGACGCCCAGATTGACAGCCATTGATCTCAGCACCAGCCTGGGTGGGGTGTTAGAGGGGGTCTCTATACTGTAAGCTTTATTTGTCCTTGAAGGGTCAGTGGAGGGTACGACCAGGATTGGGAAGAACGTATAAAATGCTGTGTAATGATTCTGTCTGTTACCATTTCCATCCCTGCCAACTGCAGCCCTGTTCACAAAAGAACCCCCACAAGGTCCTCGGACTCTTTACAACAAGATGTAGCACCCAGCGGTGGGTCAACTGGATCCCGTCTGCAGGACAACTTACACACAAAATCAGGTTTTAGTTTTGCAGACAAATTTTGTTCATGTAGAGGTCAGTGTGGTTACATCCTGGGTACCTCAGACTTGCCCAGAAGGGAGTGGGATGGAGGGAGACAGCAGAGCTCGTTCCGCAAGTGTGCAGCGTAAGCTAAAGCACAGGACAGCTGTGCGGTGTACTGGCTGCAGCTGACAAACATGTCAGGTCATTAGGGCAGTTTCATGCTTAATCAGGAATAATTCAAGATACACACTCGCAGTAATGTAACACACACACAATTCCCTCTCTAATTCAATCCTAGAAAAGCATCCCATTTTTCTGCTTTGCTGTCTTTGTTTCTACGATCGTCGTGAAGACAAATCACAACAATGCCTATGCTCTGCATTTCAAATCAGCAGCAGAAGGATGCAACTCCTTCTATCCTGATAGTCAGTACACCACAAGCTGCTGCTATGGAATGAGAGTAATCTCATCACACAGCTTAATAGAGCAGCTCAAACCTTAAAATAGAAGAAATTGTTATACAAGGTGATTTTGCTAAATAGTGGCACTTACATAGTTTATTGTTCCAGAGTGGATAATCGGAGTTTAAAGATGATGTTCCTGCGGTACCTTTTCTTATCATAGATCTATTTTCTCTTCTCTGCTGAAGCGATGAATCATTCTGGGAACTTAAACACAAGTAAAGCTCCAGTTTTGTTTCTCTCACTCTCTGTGGTTGTGGTTTTGTGGCTGCCATCATATTTTGATTGAAAACAACGGAAGAGCTGGAGGCCATCTGTCCGCTGTCTGAAAGCACCTTTACAGTTACTGTTCAGAGTTGGTGAGACTCTTTTATGTTTTTCACCAACGCACAAACGCGTTTTTATGCAGTGCAATTAGCAATCTGTTTTAAACAAATGTTCCATTTCAATCAAGTTCATGACACCAGTTTTTTTTTTTTTTATTTTGAACATTTGGGCCAGGTAGCTTGATTAAAACCGGCCTGATCATGTGAACTCAACATTCCTGTTGTCCTCTGTGATCACTCTAGACAGCTTCAAGATAGAGGTTTGAGCAAGCACCAAGAGTGGTGTGAGCCAATCAGCATCTCATGAGGCCGGTCCACTGGCAGCCACAGGCATGCTTATGTGTGCCAACAACGAGAAGCATCTGTGGAAGTAATTCGAACAATGGTGGTGGTTTCGGAACAGGTTAGCATAAATTCTTTCTTTACTGAAAGAAAAGAAACGAACAAAACTGAAGGCTTTTCTTGATGGATTGTTTTTTCCATTCTTCTCTCATGTCTTAATAAACTCAGTGTATAACAGTATGCTTCTCTGAATAGTATCAACCTTTGACAAAAAATACTGTGCTCTCTGCCCCAAATATGCTGCATTTTCAGCAGCATATAAAATGCTACATTTACAGTACATTGGTTAATATGTACTTTTTTAATTTTAGCACAATTTTTATATTTGCTTATTTACATTGTTATGAAAATTATGTAGTATCTGCTGGTAGGGCCCAACCGATATGGGACTTTTGAGGCTGATGCCGACACCAGTAATTGGGAGTAAGAAAATTACCATATCCAATATATATTAGCTGATATTGTACATATATAATATCCAATAAATGGAGTTATTGAGTACTTTTGACAAAGACATATAATGGAGGCAGGATATGTTGCATCTTAACAAACTGTGTTCCAACAGTAAACACTTCACTTAAACTGTTTTAATATTGGCGCATATTGGTGACCCATATGCCGGTACTGATAATCTGCGACAGCCCAGTATCGGCCAATAATATCAGCCAACTGATACATCAGTCGGGCTTTACCTGCTGGTCTAATTAGAAACTCCATAAACTTATGCAATCATCAGCCATTGCTCAAATTTCCCATTAAAAATTTCAACAATGTGACTAATCGCAACATACACAATGGAGAAAATAACAGCAAAACTTCAGGTTAAGATAGAACTCTTTCTAAAAAGATGGGCTCCTGTCATAGCATATTTTAATCTATCAGTATGACCACCCTTATTTCTGTTTTTTTTTTTCCTAATGTACAAATCTTTCTTTTTGACTTCACAGGCCCAAGAAAGTACCTCTCTTTTGTGCAATTATAACTCCTGAGATCTGTGTAAGCTAAGTCTGCCTCCTTGTATATAGTTCCTTTTTATATCATTTTATTTTGTGTTTATCTGTGTACACAAATGTGTAAAAAAAATCGTTTGTATTGGACAAATAAACAAATAAACACTGTTAAAAAAAATAAATCAACAATGTAGACGTCACAGTCACACCTACACTGATTCAACGGGCTTAAACACAACAACAATAAGGACAGTAAAAAAAAACAAAAAACAAAAGCAACGATTTTTTGGCAAGAAGTTCTGCAGCATCTGATTAGGATTTTTTGTGAACTATATTATCAGTTTATCATCTCACCCAGCCCTTAAAGAATCTAAAGGATGTTGCATATTCATGAGTTTTCACCAGCTGATAATGATTCTATCAAAGATATCTAATGATACACCTGAGGAGATGATACTTACATGCCTCTGGCAGCCTCCATTCACTCCCCTGTTGACTGACAGCAAACTACAGGTGCTAATTAGATCATGATGGAAATCCTGATATATCCAGAGCAACCAGACTACCTGAAATGAATTTAGACTCTGCTCTATGGGGAAGAAGGAAGATCAGATAACGAAACTCCAGAGTGTACCCTTCATCTATCTGAATGACCCTCCCACAGATTTTTTGGACTTAATCTGATGGCTAATCCATTTCGACTTGACTTAGCTGAGCAGAGGAAAAGATCGATAACCACAGCAAAATGGAAAAATAATTGTGCAGCTCAGCGTAGGTTATGATCAATTCACCCAGACACAACATGAGCGGCTGGCAGGGACGAGAATGAGCTGGCTGAGAAGAAAAACGGTGTAGTGAGGAGCGAAAGTGACATTTGTGACATCATCAAAGGTGTCCTCCAGGAGTCACTGTGAAGCAACACCAGTGCATGAGTCACCACCTGTGACGACGTACCAGTGACGGGAAATCCGCTCCTGACATTTAAACAGAGACACATTTTCAGTGTTACTTTGATGACAGAGCTGGTGATGATGAACAGTCAGGGGACTGCCAAAGTTATTACAGTTCACTATAAAGGTGACATGAATGTTTATTGCAAACAAAATGGTTGTTGAGACATTTTACTGAAAACCAGGATGGCATCAGAGGAAAAGAAAGAAAAATTGCATCACTAAAAAATATTTAAAAAAAAACAAAACACACATCTGTGTTGGTTTTTGTCCTTAACAATTATGTATAACAAAACCAGCTTTATCCTGCAAACTCTTTTAAGAAAGGGTCCAAACAAATTATATTATATACACTGTATACTGTAAAATATGGTGTATAAGACACACTTTAAATACTTTTTTGTCTTCATCTTTAAAGTGGGGTGCACCTTATATATCAGTGTGAATACTCCACAATAAAATGCAGAGACTTATTTATTTGTATTACAGCATTTTACCCAGAAGATGGCGCTATAATCGAGCATGGACATACACTGTCGTGTCAATCAGTGCAGTCACCACTGCCGCAGTCACAACTATTAAAGTTACCGTAGGCTGAGCTAAATACAACACAGCTGCACGGAAACTGCATGTAGTGGACTTTGGGGTTCTCAGTGGAAAACTGTTTGGATCTACTTCAAGTTGGTAAAACAAATGTTTTTTTAATTTTGTAGGTGAGAAAGCCAGGTTTTGTTTGTTTTTTTATGTTGCATACGACCAAGTAGGAGAGCTAAGACAGTCTGATGTGTGTGCGTCTGAATGTGTTTCAAATTAAAATAAATTGAAATTGAGCTGAAATAATTTGTATACAAGTTTTTGTTGATAATTAGCCATAAAAATGTTTTTTTTTTCCCTCTGGGAGACACCACAAAACAGACTGTGACTTATAATCCGGATTTTACTGTAATATCGGTTGAATGTGGTTATCAAATACTTGTGACAAAGATATTTAATGGAGACAGGATATTTTACGTTTGAACAAACTTTATTCCAAACATCAGCGCGCTGAACAGTGAAACACTTATTCTTTATTATGTAACACATCACCCTCTGCTGCACAAAATAAGTAATGGCACCATTTTGAATCACTAGTCCAAGCTTTTTTTCTGGTCTTATATAACACACATATCGCAGATCATTTACACCAATATATCTGCGGCAGGGTGACTCAGGGGTATTTAAGTTTAAGTAGAAAACTGATTTTCTAAACGTGGCCCTACTTTCACGAACAGAAATAAAATGTAATAGTTTCCCTTCTTTTCTTATTAGGATGGTTGTACAATAAACATGTGTCACAGATGGTGTCAGAGAGTTATATTCAATGATTGAGTAATAATATAATTGTTGTATGGGGAATGAAAATGACCATTTTGCAAAATTCTATTTAAAATACCCATTTAGAAATAGTCCACATGTTGATGTAGGACTGCTATGCTTCTCTAGCCTAAGATACATAGATTCTGTCAGTCATCATGAAGCCTAACTCAAATGCACTCAGTACACACAGATTGAGATTGTGTAATTTTCTTTTGAACTCATGGAATAAAGCAAATATCCTCAGCTGAATAGCGGGTTGCTGAAAAGATTGACAATTTATTTTACTTCTGCACATCATCTTGTCATTCCAACAAAGCAAAAGAAAATATGTCTGCTTAGAAGCAGAGCGGCGAACAATCTGTTCTTCAGTGTGGTGGGGGAAAATGTTTTGAGTGCAGCATGGGGAAACGTAACAGGAGAGCTCTGCTGTCTGCAAGGATATAGAACGATAATAAGC